>JAWPHD010011517.1:0-83194 GCA_037043455.1 Cyrtodaria siliqua
AATAACAGTGGCGTCGGCGTTGGTGTCGGTGTCCCACATCAAGGTTTGCGTGTAAGCTGTGTTTACAAGTCTATATCTCTTACATTTCTTATCCTAGCACAATTAAATTTGTTCATGGGCTTCCTTATAGCATTATCTTAACGGCTGCATAAGCAATTTTGGTTCCTGTAACCCATATGCTCCCATGGAACCCAAATTATGATAGCCCATAAAATGTGTCCCATTTCACATCAAATTTTGCGTGTAAGCTGTGTTTACAAGTCTTATCTCTTACAATTCTTACCCTAGCACAACCAAATTTGGCCATTAGCTTCCTTATAGCATTATCGTAAGGGCTGCTTAAGTAATTTTGGTTCCTGTAACCCCTGGGCTCCCATGTAACCCAAATTCTGATAGCCCTTAAAATATGTCTGTTTCACATCAAATTTTGCGTGAAAGCTGTGTTTACAGGTCTATATCTCTTACATTTCTTGTCCTAGCTGAACTAAATTTTGGAATTGGTTTCCTTATAGTATGTTGTAAAGGGTTGGATAAGTAATTTTGTCTTCTGCAAATTCTGAGCTCCCATGGAACCCAAATTGGAGCCCATAAAATGTGCAATAAAGGCAGATCTAGGTTTGCATGTATATATCTATAATTTTGGTTTGGGATTTGTTATAGCATTATGCATTTTATTACTTCACCGATATTGGGGCATGGGCTCCCTCCACCCCCCCCCCCCCAACCCCGCACCCACACAGCCCTCCACAACTGTTTTTTGTTTTACATATTTCTGTGTTGTTTTAGTCAATTCTTACACATATATGTTGCCCCCTACTCTCTCCCCCCCCCACCCCCCCCCCCACCCAAACCCACTCCCGCCTCTCAGCCCAGCTCCCCCCGCCCCACCCCCACTTGAAAATCTATATATATATTTCTTTGTTGTTTTTGTCAATTCTTACACATATATGTTGCCCCTCCCCCCCCCCCCCACCCCACTCCCTCTCACCCCCGCTCCCCCCCACCTCACCCCACCCCCTCTAGAAACTATTTTTTTTTAAACATATTTCTGTGTTGCTTTTGTCAATTCTTAAACATGTTGCCCCCTTCCCCCCACCCCCTACCGCCCCCCCCCCCCCCCACCACCACCACACACTCGAATTACTATTTTTGTTTTTTATTTCTGTGTTTTTTGGTCAATTCTTACACATGATGCTCCCCCCCCCCCACCCCCTGCTTCTCTCCCCGCCCCCCCCCCCCCCCCACTCGAAACTCTTTTTTTTCTGTTTTTTTTACATATTTCTTTGTTGTTTTAGTCAATTCTTACACATATATGTTGCCCGCACCCCCCCCCCCTTCAACCCCCCCCCAACCCACTCCCACCTCTCACCCCCGCTCCCCCCCCCCCCCCCCCCAACCCCGGCCCAACTTGAAACTTTTTTTTTTTTACATATTTCTGTGTTGCTTTTGTCAATTCTTACACATATATGTTGCCCCTTCCCCGCCTCCCACCCCACCCACCACTCCACACCCCCACCTCTCATCCCCCCACACTTGAAACTTTTTTTTTTACATATTTCTTTGTTGTTTTAGTCAATTCTTACACATATATGTTGCCGCCTCCCCTCCACCCCACAACCCACTCCCCCCTCTCACCCCCGCTCCCCCCCACCGCACCCCCACTTGAAAATCTTTTTTATTTTTTACATATTTCTTATTTCTTTGTTGTTTTAGTCAATTCTTACACATATATGTTGCCCCCTACCCTCCCCCCCACCCCCAACCCACTCCCGCCTCTCACCCCCGCTCCCCCTCACCCTACCCCCACTTGAAAATCTGTTGTTTTTTTTTACATATTTCTTACACATATATGTTGCCCCCTTCCCCCCGCTCCCCCACCCCACCCCACCACCACTTGAAACTCTTTTTTTTTTTTTTACATATTTCTGTGTTTTTTGGTCAATTCTTACACATATGTTGCTCCCTCCCCCCCACCCCCTGCTTCTCTCCTCCCCCCTCCCCCCCCCCCCACACACACACACTCGAAACTTTTTTTTTTTTTTGTGTGCATATTTCTGTGTTGTTTTGGTCAATTCTTACACATACCTGTGTTGCCACCCTCCCCCCACCCCACCCACCCCCAACCTCCACCCCACCCACCCCCACGCTCGAAACGAATATTTTTATTTAATGTTTATTGTTTTTTTTTACATATATCTGTGTTGTTTTGTAATAGCTTCTTACACATATATGTTGCCCCCTCCACCCCCCTCCCACACACCACACACTACCCCCCACCTCCCCACCATCCCCAACCAACACACAATCGTAACTCTTTTTTTTTCTTTTTTTTTTTTTTTTTACATATTTCTGTCTCTTTTTTTTTTTTTTTTTTTTTTTTTTTACATATTTCTGTGTTATTTTTGTCAATTCTTACACATAGCTATGTTGCCCCCCCCCCCACTCCCCCCTCCCCCCCCCCCCCCCCCCAATCTTATATTTTTATTTTGTTTTACCATATTTCTGTGTTGTTTTGGTCAATTTTTACATAGCTTCTTACACATATATGTTGCCCTCCCCACCCCCGCCTCTACCCCATCCCCACTCAAACTCGATTTTTTAATTTATTTTTTACATATTTTTGTGTTGTTTTGGTGAATTCTTACATAGTTTCTTACACATATATGTTGCCCTCACCACCCCCACTTCCCCCACCATCCACCCCAGCCTCTCTCCCACCCCCATCACATATTTCTGTGTAGTTTTGGTCAATTCTTACACATAGTTATGTTGTGCTCCCAACCCCACCCCACATTGTTGTATCCTTGTTTTCTGATGGTATATACTAGCTATACATTTATTATTCTCTGAAAAATCGAATAGTCGAGCTGCGCTGTTCTCCGACAGCTCTTGTTCGATGTAGACGCGCTGGTTTGTTTTAGATTAGCGCGTTTTCTTACAGGGTAAATATAAACATTTAGCTCACCTGTTCCTTATGTTCAAAGTCATATATAGTCGGTAAAAAAACAAAACGTTTTATTCATTTTATAACATCATAACGAAAATTGTCAGGGTATATAATGTATCGCTCGACCGTTTGCCCATTCCTCCGTCCATGTTCTGTCTGGTGGTTAATTCATTTTGCTATTAAGTTCAACCATTTGCCCCCAACCATTTGCCCTACATATTTTATATATTTCATGAAAATATATTTAAACTAAAACGGTCGCCTCTATATTAATTGACCGAAGCATTGTGGTGTAGTGGTTAGAGCGTCTATCTTGCATTCGGGAGGTCGTGGGTTCGAGTCCCCTGACCGCGTCATACCAAAGACTTTAAAACTGGTAGTAGTCACTTGTAACCCTTGCCTGACGAGCAAACTGGTAGTAGTCACTTGTAACCCTTGCCTGACGAGCAAATAATGGGTAGTGCTACGACTGATTGACCAGTGTCAGAATAATGTGACTGGGGGGTATCATGTCTACTATAATGCCCTATAATGGGCATTTTGGATCGTAGTGATGGCGAAATGGGCAAATGTTTTTGGAAACTGGACATTTTTAATTACTTAAGATGCAAAATGCGAGTAATTATTGCATCCTTCCTGCTTAGTAAAACAGTCTGTTGGATTAAAATATATCGATTCGGGTTAACTTATATACACTTACCATGAACACTTACAAAGTAAACTAATAATTTATTCATCACATAAGCCCGTTTATAATAAGGCCTACTATAGTATAATTATTATGCTTATGTTGTTTCACTGAATCATAATATTTACACCGCACGATTGTGATATGCGACTTTTGCGCACCTTTAATTAAGAGAAGAAATTTTGTAAAATGTGTCCTTTGCGGGCGAAATGGAACGTGTTTGTTTTGAATTAATAACATATTTATATTAATAAATCTGTGATATTTATAGACAGATTTGTGAATTAAGTTGTATATAATATAAATCACATCACATGTATTGTTAAATAAAATAACGTTATTGTTTTATCATGTTATACATAAATGTAAAGGTGCTGTAAAACAATTTCCCTTAGTTTAAACAATTTATTTTATTCACGATTTTGTACAAATACGAATCACATGCATATTATCAACATCACCATTTCCCTTGATACATATTTTAAACGATATTTGGGTATATACTATTTAAATTTAATTACCAGTTAACGTAATCCTATTTAATATAATATTAATGACAGGAAAGAAAATTTAACAAGATATTTATAACTGGGAGGTTAAAGAGGCACACGGCGATCTTGAAGTATTTATCAAGTAGTTAGTATATTGATTTATTAATCCAGTATCATTTTGACTTTCAACCTGATTGCATATTAAATAAAATGTTGAGTTTTCAATTTTTCTTTGTTATTCTACCACAGGTTTAACTATATTGTTGGTGCAATATTATCAACAGTTTTTTCTCGAACAGTAATATGAAAAAAAAGGGTCTGTTTGCACGTTTGCATTTAACTCTCAAAGATATTTAAATTATGTATAACTACTACTACTACTACTACTACTACTACTATCAGCGACTTTTTTCGTAATGATGCTTATCACTTATCGATACAATTAACAGTTGTTTATGGGTTTATTAACGTGCGGGATACCAAGTGTTACTGCATTTCTTAATTAGGTGTCAAGTACGACTCGTGGTGTTCTGTTAATGCATGTGGTGAACACTGCAGAAGATGATTGTCATAAATATAGCAGTAAGTATATTTTGATATTAACATATTATTCTGCTTGCATATAATTAAATACAATGTTGAGTTTCTTTTTTGTTCGTTTAAATATACCATTGGTGCAATACAAAATTAAGAGTATATTTCTATATTATATATGACTACGATGCTACGTAACTGATGAAAATATTTGAGTTTAAATCAAAATTTACCGAACATCCGTCACAATTGCGTTTAAGTTGCTATAATAACCACAAAAACAACAACAACGACACCAACAACCGCATTTCATTCTATTTATGATACAACAAAGCATGACATGTGTGCTGGGTGAACTTTGAAGTGAGACACTAAGTATATGTCCGTTATATTTCGTAAACCGGAAAACAGTGCTAGAACATTATGATACGCCTTATGGTAGATAAGCACTGACTAAAGTCCATCTTTGATGACTAAACTGTTTGTTGGCTCATAAATGATTTAGATATGTCAAACAAAGTGCAAACAGTTATGGTTGTTGTACAAAGTCGAAGCGTAAGTAGACACGCATTAACTTTTACATGCATATATATGCCTTTTAATATATAGGCCTACATAGAAACTACCCCGCACGTTACTTTTAAAGTCGAATACATTGTACATTTTTTAGATTAGATAACTATATAATTATATTACTGTTTTCCCAAAAACAACAAAATAGTTCTCTCATAGTGTATAAAACGCTATTTAAAATGCCATCTCGACCAGCTATAATATATACTCGTTCATTCGCTCGTGAAAAAATATGCCATTTCGCCCTGTACAACCTGCCATTTAGCCGGGCGGAAATATCTACATTTGGATAGCATACCTGTCTGATTGCGTAATGCCCATTTCGAACAAGCATAGTTAATTCTAAATTATTATTTTTTTATAAATACCCCACACATACATTATGTCAGTTATACACTTGCATTTTAGAAAATTAAAATACAAATTTTGCATATCAAATGTTATTAATATAGCATGGTGTTCTATGGTATCACGGTACTTAAATGGTTGGACGAAAAAACAAACTGTAAACATTTAATAAATATTTAAAGAAAAAGGAAACTCAAATGCTTTCTGTGACCCTTCTACTAAATTGTTATGATATAACATGTTATCAATTTTACGTAAAAAGGTCAGAATTAGATTTAAAAAGAAGGGTACCCTCATTGAGTCAAACTCGTGCGATGAATAACACGGGCGTCCATCACTAACAACAGTGTATGGAATTCCAAATCTTGCAAATATGCCTTTCATTCTGTCAATAACAGTGCGACTTTTGGCATTAAGCTCATAATAGCGACTGTAATAGTCAACGACTACAAGATAATCGTTACCGACAAAGGTAAACAAATCTGTTGCTACTGTTTGCCATGGATATGAAGGTATATCGTGTGGCATCAGCGGCTCTTTGGTATATGCATTTCTACGTTCAAGTCAGATTGAACATTTTGAAATCATTTCTTTGATTTCTGACGTAACTTATGCGTGCTCTCTGTAGACTTTTGTCAATACCCATATGTCCTGAATGTATAGTTTCGAGCATTTGAGACCTGAGTGCTCGAGGAATTACAATTCGGTCACCTTTCATAATCAGTCCGTCTATACAAGTCATTTCGTCCCTGTAATTCCAGTACTCTGTAATTTGAGAGGGACACTGTTTTCTTGTGTCGGGCCAACTTTGTAGAATGACATGTTTGAGTAAGCACAGTTGCGGACCTTGCTCAGTCTGAGTTTTGATTTGATTTGGTCTAGTTTACTGTCAGTTATGGGAAGATTAGTGAGTACGGTATGAACTTGTACCTCCATGCCATCCGACAGTCCAGGGTACGTGTCGGGGAGAAATTTCCTAGACAACGTGTCAGCTATGGGTATGTTCTTACCACT
Organism: Cyrtodaria siliqua; assembly: GCA_037043455.1. Lineage (NCBI taxonomy): Eukaryota > Metazoa > Mollusca > Bivalvia > Adapedonta > Hiatellidae > Cyrtodaria > Cyrtodaria siliqua. Next base: position 6,596 of record JAWPHD010011517.1, read on the forward strand.
AACGTCAAGCTTCGAAAAATATATTGCACCAGACAGCTTGGGCAATATATCCTCTAGTGTTCTTAAAGGATAGTGTGGTCTAGATATAGCCTTGTTCAGATCCTTGGGATCGAGGCATATACGGAGTTTGCCAGACTGTGGCTTCTCCACGATTACCATGCAATTAACCCAATCGGTAGGCGTCGTGACCTTGGCAATGACACCATCCGATTCCATACAATCTAATTGTTGCTTAACTTTGTCGTGTAGGGAAACGGGTACACGTCTGGTTGGATGTACAACAGGGGTAGCCTGTTTGTCAATGTGAATGTTGCATTCACCAGGGAATAGACCTATGCCCTGAAACACATCAGCATATTCCTTAAGTACAGTTGTCTTAGTCATAGGAATGCTGTCAGCATTTTGTGACTTTATAGGGTCTACTGAGTACACTAACTTTATGAGGCCTAACTCCTCACATGATTTGAGTCCTATTATTGCAGGAGAGCGCGTCTTGACAATGTAAAAGTCTAAGGTTTGTTCGCATATGGGAGAGTACAGTAACCTACAGTGTTGAGGGTACCGCCATTATAATCAGAGAATGTGCGGGGTGGTTTCTGGAGAGGGGTGTACAACCTAAATTTGTCATACATATGCTTGGGAATAATGTGACTTGGCTGCCAGTGTCAAGCTTAAATTCTATTGGGAAAGAAGCAGGACCTACCTTGACATTTGCGAAAGCCTGGCCATCTCTAACCTTTGATTTATGTACAGAATCAACAAAATAACTATCTTGTAATAATTATCATATTTTAGCTGAGATGCATACTGTTTTAAAGATTGGACACTACCGTGATACCATAGAACCATTGATATCATAGGAAGCTAGTAAACCACATCCTGCAAAAACGTCTTTCGAGTATTATGTGTAGCATTATAAGTTTAATCGATTTATGCTTACATCTAGACACTTAAATTGTAATTGAAGTATTTAAAAAGAAGAAAATGGCCCATTTCGCTCTAAAATGCCCATTTCGTCCCATTTCACCAATAAATGCCCATTTCGTATTTTAGGCGTACCCCTTTTTTTCGGACACCAACAGTCGTATAGCTTCCAATGTTTAGATATGCTTACATCAATGTAAATAACATTGACCTAATGTTAGTACTTTGTTCGTTTAGTCGATTCCTCAAACAATTACGTCTTTATAGAGGTTACAACCTACCAAAAACAGGTAAATGATTAACCTTCACCTACTACATTTATATGTGACTGAAAGCGCGAAATCGGGGCAGATGTGTGTCATGGACATATTTTCTAGTTATACGTTGTTTCTTTGTAGGATTACACATTTTGCTACCATATTAGTAGGAAAAACAACAACACATGAATTATATGAAGATTGCAAACACGTTTACCTTATTAATATATATGTTAATGTCTCTGTTGTTTGGCAGTTAGTGTCTATATGTAGGTAGAAACTATGTACATGGCTACTTTTTGTCTAAATAATGAATATACTACGAGAAAATAAGAAAAGTTACAGTTTTAAAAAGTCACCAAAACCATCGAAAAACTAGTGCTTATAGCAAACATACTATCGACAAACTAGTGTATAACTTCAACAAACCAGCGCAAATACATCTACAAACAGTGAAATGAGCATTTAAGATAAATATAAATAACTATTTCGGTACATACTGCTACAGTATATCATTTGATTAAACACGTATGAAAACAAAGATATTTAGAAGAAATGTAATAACATAATATACCATACATTTTTCGCTATGACTAATGTAATAAATGAAATAAAACATAGAGCAACATGTCTTCAAAGTTATCGGAGTTTAAGCAGTAAAAATAAAAGTAACTTAACGGTTGAAGTAAATGAAATATCGTAAAAATACTGTGTTTGTTTACATTTTCAATGCCAATTCAATCCCATGATGCAACTGAACCTGTCTACAAACTCTACAAACGCAAGTTCGATTCGCACTTTACCTACAGTGGTACATAGTTGGAAGTTTAATATGCTTTTCGCCTACACCAGCCTTGAAAATGGTGCACTGGCATTGCTCGGTGCTTTTGAGTCTAGATCTGACGCGCTGAAAATGACGCTTGTGATACATTCCAAAAACAAAAGTAAGCCTGTGAAATTCAAAAGAGCCGATTACAAAAATTGGGATAACCTCAAGCATCAGGCCTTGAATTCACCAACCATTCTTGAGAATATTCTTAGACTTAAGCCCAACTATGCAAAATTCAATCACACATGTTTCTATAAGTTTAAAGGATAAACGTTCATAAGAAGCTGCTATGTATAACTATGACAAATTCTAATGGATAGCAACTTCATACGATTGTTTATCTATGAAGGTCATGGGAATATTTGTGAATGAAATTTTAGTACTTGAGCTCAAGTCTAAGAAGAGTCTGAAGAATGGTTGGTGAATTCCAGGCCAGGTTTAAAGGTTGTCAGAAAAAAATATTTTAACTTTCAAGTGGTCCACATAAGTATTTGATTGATATTGCGGCATATATTTTAGTGCATGTTTAGTAAGACGCTGAGTATGTAAGATGGACCAGACATTTAGTAGTTTGGCATTTTAAATGTCCGTCGTCCCTACTTACCTACTTCCCCGCCTAAGTACTCGCTATTAGACCGAAAACGCGATGTGGAGAATAGTGAGACGTAGAGTATAAAAAAGAAAATTGCATCATTCCATTAACCTCAGAATGTCTGTATAACCACTTATTGACCAGACACTTACTAGTATGGCTTGAACCTCTTCCTACTTCCGCCTATAGACGGGAAAGGACGTGATGTGGAGAAAACTGAATAAGAAAGGCGGGAGTCGTTTTCTCCCAGGAGAAGTATCCACGAGAATAACGGTAATCCACGTCAACATTTGTGAAATGGGTGTTAGTTTGATTAATCGTTGTCTGTAAATATAATCGTGCTAAAGACCACAGCTTGGTCTAAACGTAGTTTCACGTGATCGATATCTCGTAGCTATGCAGAAATATAAGAAGTACAGATTGTGCACTTATTCAAAATCAGCTTTACCCATGTTGTTTTATTAATGGATACGAGGAAGTTGACCATATTCTCATAAAGCACATATAATAGTAGTATTTTGAGATAAATGACAATTTTGCTCGCACAATTTAATTTCAAAATGAATCTATTTTATCAACATGGTTTAACCCCAACTTCGTTACCATAGGCTAAGCATCATATTATTATTATTATTCATTGGATCCGTTTTACTAGTTTTTCTTCAAGGATAAACGCTGGTACCTTTGTCATTAAATTAAAGCTATGTATTGTGCTTTTATTTAACCAGAGTAAAAACAAAATAATGCATAAAATACATCCAATTTGTATGTGTGCGTAGACAATTTGCCATCTGCTTTGACGTTACGCAAATTTATGTATTGGGACATCTGACGTCGCGTCATAAAACTATTATAGTTTTCGGTGCTTTTTTAAAAAGAGCGCTTCAAGGTCATTGACCTCTTGTTTACTTTACTGTTAATACAATTTCAAAAAGTAATGCAAAAGATACATCCAATCTGTATGTGTGCGTAGACGTCTTGCCATTTGCTTTGACGTTACGCAAATGTATTGGGACATCTGACGTCGCGTCATAAAACTATTATAGTTTTCGGTGCTTTTTTAAAAAGAGCGCTTCAAGGTCATTGACCTCTTGTTTTCTTTACTGTTAATACAATTTCAAAAAGTAAAAAAAAGTGGATATTTCTTTATCACACGGCTAAACTAATTCAGTTAGTTAATACAATAAATGATTTCATATTTTCCCAGTTATTGGCCCATTGACCTCTATTCTTGGACCAATATTACAATCCTCTGACCAATAAATGGACCAATATCAAAATCAATAAAATGATATGATTGTTTATGGCACAGACTGATGCGTGACATTGCTTATGCTGATTAATCAACTCAGGGACTGTAATATCATGGGCGTAGGAACGTTTCAATTATTGGTTTGGGGAGGCGGGGTTGGGGGCAAACTTTTTGTTTGACCAATTACACCAAAACATACAACATTATATAGGGAAAAAGTTCTTTTTGAGCGCTAACCATTGTTTCTTCAAATTATTGAGACCCCCACTCCCCCACCCCACCCCACGGCTCCTACGCCTATGAATGTAAACGGGTCCTGATCAAATTAAGCCAAGAAAAGGCCCACAGCTGTACAGAGAGAGGCCAATATTAGGTTACCAGACAGCAATTAATTCTGGGATAAAATGAAATAAACATCGATTCCACAAATCTTGACATGGATTACCATCATTTGCCATGGACAACTTAACTGTTGTGGAAGTTTTGGCTGAGTTTACTAATTTCAGTTTCTCCCATTTCAAGGAGCGCCGTGGCTCAGTGAATATCACATCATCACGGTGGATGTTGAGTCATGAGATAACGAGTTCGAGCCTATCCAGCGCCTCAGGGCGTATTCGGTATGTCCTACGTCAATATAGTAATTGCATAGGAATCGCCTATTGGATGCGCACGTAAACTGGATGGTCTCGAAGTTTATCGTCCAGTCTCGAAGTTTATCGTCCAGTCACGCAAAAAAACATATATTCGATAATATAAGTAGGGCACGGCTTCAGTATTCTGGCATATTCTTCCCAATCTCTCTGAGGTGTCTCTAATTACTCCAAAATAACATGTTGACGAAACAGTAAACAAGCTTGATTCAATGAATTCAGTATTCCACGACGTAACTCGTTTTGTCGCATGACGATGATTACTCTAGACGTCAATACTGACGACATTACTTCGTACAACATGCATTCTTCTGAAATACTTTCTTGTTATTCCACTTTCATATTTTAATGAGTAATTCACGCTGGCATCATACTTGTGATTTGGTAATTGATATTGATTTTGAATATAGCTTTAAATTAGCTATCCCGCCAACCACAGCCAACTTTTACAGCATATGTACACCGTTTCTAAACCTACTGACGACGAAGTATATAACTTAAAATATATCCAAACTCTATAGATGCAATATAAACAGCCTTAACAAGCCAGGTCAAAAAACCCAGAACTGGAGCGATGAATTAAGAGTTACCAACTCATAGTAACCACACTAATACAATCACATAGTATTACATGACTCAAATATTACGCCAAATCATATGATAATAATGAATTTTGGATGGAAACCGTAACCAGCTCATGGGTCATGCAGCCATATTTTCAACAGAAAAACCCATTTCACGACAAATTAACAAATTTCGCACGCTTCAAATTTCTAAAGTAAGTGCTCATTCACATGGCCATTACTTGAATAAATAATTATTTTTTTACTCATATAAATGTTCGCTGAATTAGGAAATCGTTAACAACCAACACCATAAAACGCTGTTTTCCCGCTGTTTTCACATTTTCGTTTGTGCCATTACTGACCAAATATCTCCGTAAGTTTGTTTTACAAAGTAAATTAAACATAACACAAACAAAGAAAAACACATTTACCAGTTCAGTCTGAGAAACAATAATATGTGAGCATCAATAATTACGGAGATATTTGCGATCCTGTAACACTTTACCAGCGTGTCAGTTACGAACAAATGGCGACTGAAGTCTCACGACGGCCCCGAATTTACGAGATTTCGTCTCGTTTCATAATCCTGTAATATAAACGGGTCCTGGTTCTACCCAAGAATAGTGGGTGGTCTGCCTCGACCACAAATAAATCGACCGTCATATATAACCTTGCATGTGTTTAAATCTGTTCATATATATTTAAATACAATTTTGAGATTTCAACTTTTCTTCGTTATTCTACCACAGATTTGAATATATTATTGGTGAAAAGTAATAAACAGTTAGTAATATGAAAAAAAACAATTTGCTTTAGACAATTGTTATAATTAATATTAATGATTGATCAATTGCATTTGTGTAGAAAAACTAACGGGACGCCGGAAAAAATAACGGAACGCCGCTAGTTTTTAAACAATCATGATTGCCGTGTGTCCATTTAATAGCACGTTCATATAGTTTTAAAGTCCGTAATGTGATAGTTATATTATATAAAAGACATAGTGTTTTTGGTGAAAATAAATGTGTTCTGAAAAATGAGACCGCCGGGACAACATAACTCATTCATGTTATTCAGTATAGCACGTGTTCATGACATTTACTGTTACCTGATGGGCATCCTTCATCCATCCGAGACACAACAACACATAAACTGAATACTAAAACTTTCAGCAACTTTTAAATTTTTAGAAAGATTTTTTGGTTTGTTTGACCAATCAAAATTAAGAGATTCTGTGTAATAGCTCCAAATTTACCTGTAACTTTTTACCTGCCCGCTGATTGGTTGGTAATTGGTGTAGTCTGATCTAAAGGGTGTAACATAAGCAGCATGATGGATTAATTACTAATGGACATCCATCGTCCGTAAAACAATAATGCAAACAATGAATACGAAATAGTGTAGACCTTTGTAAATAGAACACGTACTTTTATGGTGTTTAGGAACGGGCGTAACAAATAGTGTCGATAGATTGTTTGTTTATTTGTTTGGATGGTGTTTTACTTCATTTTTAGCACATGATAGACCATATGTCGATTTTTTTGTGGTACAGGCAGACCACCAATTAGTTTCTACGGTAGAACCAGAACTGTATATCTCCCGCCATTAGTAAGTATAGACACTTTCTAACTTGACAAATTATTTGAATGGTTATTTCGGTTTCAACGAACATTTGGTCTATGGATATTATAACAATGCTGATTAGCCTATGATAAATATTGGGTGTATTGTTACTCTCTAATTAATCTATCAAAGGCAAAATAACTGGCTTCAATGGAATAGTTTAAAGCATCATCTTGTGTAGTTAGGGTTCAACGAAACAAATTGGTAATTGATAATACAAATATGCTCAGTCTATGGTAAAGTAATACAAATATGCTCAGTCTATGGTAAAGCAATGGGAGTAACCATTATGTTCATAAAGTAGATTCTGTTAGAAATCAAAATGTGCAATATTGTCCTTTATCTGAGTTATTGTATTTGCTTTAAGTCGTCTATACTACATATATTATATGCCAAACTGGGTCAAGATGATTCATATTGACAGTCAGAGATATTCAATAGTGTAATGAAATATGTTTTACACATTGGATAAAGCTGGTAGAAGCACTTTTATATCCTTTCACTACTCCGATCATACTTCCCAAATTGCTGTAAATCGAGGAGAGATAGTAGTCATTTTAATCATTGTTTTAGCAAAAACATTAATTGTATGCGGCAATCAAGAACAATAAACGGGATCGGGATTAACTACTATACTACTAATGCCCCTGTTGTACATATTGATTAATATTTATTTGATATTAAAATAAGCTGAAGAAGTTTAATAGGAACTGTTTGAAATTGATCTAAACAGTCGATACAAAAGATAAAAATTAAATGGTCCTATAAAAACCACAGCAATAACACGCGATGGCACCTTTTTCCAACAAAATGCGGACTTATCCGTTTTCACAGCTACTCTCCTATGCCATGACTGGCAGCTTGTCAATCTCCAAGCAGAGTTATCGTTCCTTGCACTCATATGAGAAACGAGTGTACTCTGGGTAGAGATTGTCTTTTTGTGTGCGCCGCACTGTACTACAAACTAAATCATCTGAGTTAAAACAGGACCATACAGTACTCAAGGTATTTTACCACTAATTATTTTCCCCACAGACACCAATGTTAAAGTGTCACATATTAATGATTTGTGCAAATTCAACTCAAGTATGGATAATGCAGCAGTGTAATGTTCATATAGAAAACTAATTTTCTCTAGGCCTACTTGAAAAAATCACCAGAAAAGGCATGTAAGAAACTTCTTGTTTGTTTACTAAACAGGTCAAGGTTATAGCTGTTTTCATTGATTGGCTCACAAAGTGTAAGCATAGAGTCGAAATTTCGAAAATGTTCATCACTGATCCAGTAAAACTTATTAATACGCTTCTTACACATACAACCACAAAATTGAATAGAAATTGGCAGTTTTCCCCTTCTTATAATGTCCGTTTTCATCAAAAAAGGAGGGATGAATTTTTATTATAGGAACTACATGCGACTACACCTCGGAGGCTTACATGTAATTAGTGGTGATAAACCTCAATGTCGTAGGACTGAGATTGTTATCGTTTTGGTTACGCAAATAAAATAGAATGAGGCAATATATAGGAGTGGTCATCAGAACGCAGATGCAGATGGTCTCTCTAGAAGGCAACACCAATATGAAATGCATACTGAAGTTGTTAAGGCACTCAGTATGGCAGCAATAGTCGACATAGGTTCATTTGCAGATACACTGAGAACACCAGACACACCACCTGCTGAGAAAGAACCACACATTCCACCAGAAATGTTTTATTCCAGCAGTCTCTCTTCGAAAGACTGGGCAAAGGCACAGCGTCAGGACACAGTCATATCTCGAGTAGTAGAACATGCCAGAGACGGTCTGAAACCGGCTAAGCCAACTGATCGTTCATTGTCTGATATTCTTACTTACCTGCGGGATTGGAACAAACTTATTCTGTTTCAAGATGTCCTCTACAGACAAGCTTCAGTCCACGGAGAAGAGCACCGACAGCTGGTCCTTCCAAGAAATTTAAGAGAAGACGTATTCAGGGCACTCCGTGACGATCTTGGCCATCAGGGTCGAGATTGCACAACATCACTGTTCAAGGAACGCTTCTATTGGCCAGGGATGGACGGGGATATTGCGTCAATGGTCAGAAACTGCGGACGATGCATCAGGCGCAAAAGCATGCCAACAAGGGCTCAACTCATCCCAATTCAAACTACCTCGCCTATGGAAGTCATTTGCATTGACATTCTGACCTTGGAAAGATCGAAAGGAGGCTATGAAGACGTGCTGGTGATAACCGACCACTATACTCGGTATGCACAGGCCTATCACACACGGAATCAGACGGCGAAGACTACAGCGAGAATTCTATTCGAGAACTTCGTCGTCCATTATGGCTTCCGAGCACGGATTCATAGCGACCAGGGCCAGAACTTATCAAGGAACTGAGTCAGCTAGCCTGCACCAAGAAAACCAGGACGACACCATACCACCCGATGGGTAACGGGATGGTCGAACGGTTTAATCAGACGTTACTCAAAATGCTAGGCACCCTTGAAGATTATCAAAAGGCTGATTGGAAGGCGCATGTACCTACTTTGGTACATGCGTACAATGTCACTCATCACGAGAGTACAGGGTACTCCCCGTACTTTCTGATGTTCGGCAGACATCCCAGACTTGCCATCGATGCTTTCTCCGGGTTGCCAACAGACACTTTGTCTGCTAGCAAACAAACTGAGTATGAGATGAAACTGCGAGACCGTCTCAAGACAGCATACGCCAAAGCCAGGGAAGCAGCAGCCAAGAGAGCAGGCATTAACAAGAACCGATATGACGAACGGGCGCGGAGTTCTGTCCTGGTCCCTGGAGATCGAGTACTGGTCAGAAATGTCTCAATCAGAGGGAAACAGAAGCTTGCAGACCGCTGGGAACACCAACCTTATATTGAGATCTGCTAGCCAAATGACGACATTCCTGTGTACGAAGTGAAACGGGAAGGAACGCGGTTTAGGAAGTCTAGGACCTTGCACCGTAATCTTCTCCTCCCTTTCATGTCCGTCACTGATGTCCCTGAAGAAAACAACCCCGATGATGACAACAAACTTGACCATGAGATCAATCTCTCACACACTGAGAGTGATGATACAGATGATGACAGCAACGTAGACAGTACTCACGCCACGCCGTACATCATCCCAGCAATGCGTCCACCGGGAACACCTAGACTACAAACAAGGAGGGAGAAAATGCCTGTGCGCCAACGGAAACCACCAGACAGGTTTGGCGACCGTGTGGCTTAAATGTATTCTGTCTGTAGAACAGTGGTGAGTATTTTTCGTAGTATGTGTGATATTTGTACAATTGAAAGTGATGCCTGTATGTATTTTAATATTTTATTGTCAGAGAATCGTGTAACATTGCTGAAGAAATATAATAATGGCGGTTGTATTTTATACATTTATTTACATAAATGTTTCTGCTTATTTTATTTAGAAATGGCAGCGATTAACAATTTTGCTTATTTTTCAGAAATGGCAGTGATTAATGTTTCTGCTTATTTTTCAGAAATGACAGCGACCAATATTACTTAATAACCTCAAGGTGACCTTAGGCATTTATATTCTATGGTTATATTTATATTTATTTAGCATACAGTGGCAGCAATCAGATATGTTTCTGATTTTATGTTAGTTATTACATGTTTCGGCATCTCATCATCCCATTTTATTACAGAGGTGCAAAGAAGGGGGAGTATGTCGTAGGACTGAGATTGTTATCGTTTTGGTTACGCAAATAAAATAGAAAACTAAATAATGGGTGTCGTCTTTCATTGTACTCCTTAATTTAAAGGTGAAACAGCACGTGTATATCAATATGTTGAAACCCCATAAATTACTTCCAATATGCCTTATATAAACCTTAAACCTTAAATCAGTCTGCCTTTCCAATAGCCTTATTATCAAAGTACCGTGAACACTCACTAAGACCTATAACTAACCTGTGACCATTGGCTACATTATGCAATGTTGATTGATGAAAGCAACGGTGCGTTGCATTCGCCATCTACACGTTGACCAGTGTGGTCAAGAGTATTTATATGTGAATAAAATATATACATATATATAAGATATGCATATTGTTTCAGGTTAGTGTCATATTTATGTTTTAGTTTGTACTCTGAAATATTGTATTACTTTAAAAGATGCTAATGGATAAGTTAATCACAAGGCCACCTGGACATCACCAGACCAGTCTGTGAGGAACCAGATAGACCATATCGCAGTTTCTCGCAGGTGGAGAAGGACCCTTACTGATGTTAGGGCTTACAGGGGAGCAGAGATTGGTTCAGATCATGAACTCATGATAGCCAAGCTTATGGTCAGAATCACAAGCGTCAAGAAGAGAGACAATAACAAAAGTATACGTTTTGATGCAGTCAAGCTCAGATCTCCACAAGACAGACAAGAATTCTCCCTCAGCCTAGGAAACAGGTTCCAGGCCCTAGCAGACCTCGAGGATGGCTCGCTGGAGAAAAAATGGGACCATGTCAAATCCACCTTCACATCAATCTGCGAGGAGAATTGGGCTTCCGAAAACAACTGTACAAGCCATGGCTCTCAGACAGTACCATCCAGAAGATAGAAGACAAGAGGGCAACACGACAAAAGCTTCTTCAAGCAAGAACCAGAGTACAGACACAGAGAATCCAGAGTGAATACAGCGAACTACAGAGAGCTGTCAAGAAAAGTTGCAGACAAGACAAACGGATAATGTTTGACCAGCTGGCTTCAAAGGCAGAGGAAGCGGCACAGCAGAACGACATGCGTTCCCTATACCAAATCACCCGTCAACTAGCAGGACGGAAGAGCAACTAGCAGGACGGAAGAGCAACCCCAATAAGCCTGTTAAAGACCAGCATGGAAATGTCCTGACAAAGCCAGCAGATCAGTTAAACAGGTGGAAAGATCATTTCCAAGAACTCCTAAATGGCACTCCAGTGATCGACCCTCCAATAATCGAATCTGGGCCCGAGCTGGAAATCAACACAGGACCAGTCACCAAACAGGAAGTAATACAGGCCATCAACAAGATAAAGAATGGGAAAGCACCAGGGCCAGACAAGATCCCACCAGAAGCGATGAAGGCATCAGCAGACGTCTCTGCAGATATCCTGCTCAACCTCATCCAACACATATGGGATTCAGAAGAGGTTCCTGAAGAGTGGAGGATAGGACACATTGTCAAGCTTCCGAAGAAGGGTGACCTTGGCGATTGTCAGAACTGGAGAGGCATCCAGCTGCTATCTATTCCGAGCAAAGTTTTAACCCGGATACTATTAGAGAGGATCAAGGCAGAAGTCAACATGAAACTCAGGGAGGAGCAGGCAGGTTTCAGAGCTGGAAGATCGTGCGCAGATCAAATTGCAACTCTCCGCATAATTATAGAACAATTCATCGAATGGAACTCTCCACTCTATATTAACTTCATAGACTTCAAGAAGGCATTCGATATGGTGGATAGAGACATCATCTGGAAGATACTGATGCACTACGGCATCCCAAACAAGATTGTCAACATTATACGGAGCTTTTACAGCAATAACTTATGCCATGTCATTCATGATATGGAGCTGTCGGCACCCTTCCATGTAAAAACCCGCGTCAGACAGGGATGTCTTCTCTCTCCCATGATCTTCTCGATAGTGATCGACTGGGTAATGAAAACAACAATAGATAGACCAAGAGGGATACAGTGGACCCTATCTAGAAAGCTGGAAGACCTCGATTATGCAGACGATATTAGCCTCCTGTCCCACACATGCTCCCATACACAGCCGAAATCAGAACGTCTGCAGCAAGTGGCCAAGGCTACAGGACTAGAAATCAACGTAAAAAAGACTAAATGCCTGCGCATCAACCCAGGCACCACCCAGGATATCCTCTTAGAAGGTCAGAAGATAGAAAACGTTGATTCCTTTCTCTACCTTCGAAACATAGTCAGCAAGACTGGGGGCACAGAAGAAGACATCAAATCCAGAATAGGAAAAGCACGCCATGCCTTCGCCACTCTAAAACCAGTCTGGAAAAACAGAAACATCCACCTGAGGACCAAGCTACGACTTTTCAACACCAATGTGAAGACAGTCCTTCTGTATGGTGCTGAAACATGGAGACGCACCAAGAGCCTCGATCAGAAGCTTCAAGTCTTCATAAACCACGGCCTGAGACAGATCCTGCAGATCAGATGGCCAGACAAAATTTCCAATCAAGACCTATGGGCTAGGACAAAGCAGCAACCAATCACAGACTCAATTCTACTGAAAAAGTAGAGATGGATTGGCCATACTTTGCGAAGGCCACAGCCCAATATAGCCAGACAAGCCCTTGATTGGAATCCACAAGGCATAAGGAAAAGAGGACGACCAGTGAATTCTTGGCGCAGGACCCTGGACATTGAGCTGAAAAAGACAAAGATGTCATGGGGGGGGGGGGGGGGGGGGGAGTAGCCAAAGCCCAAGCCACGGACCGAACCAAGTGGAAAGCTGTGGTGAAGGCCTTATGCTCCACTAGGAGTGAAGAGGATTAAGTAAGTAAGTAATGACTAAGTTAATAACCATGTATTTTACAACTCATTCCCTCATTCCTTCATTCCATCAATGTATGCTATGTGTTCACCATTTGTGTATTAATAATAAAATGATGGGCATTCGCCATCTACACGTTGACCAGTGTGGTCAAGAGTATTTATATGTGAATAATATATATATATGATTATTCATATATCTATATATATATATACTACTGGATCCAGCCGTTCGCGCCATTGTGGAAAAAAGCATCCCTTAGTGCCTTAGTGGACATTTCGTATTTAATGGTTATCAGGAGTTCAATGTACAATTTTACCGTGTCCACTAACGGATATTTTCCTATGATTACAGCCGTTCGTACAGTAGCCATGTCCACGACCGGTCGCAGATACTCACTGACATATCTATAAGTCTACGAACGGCTGTTATTTTTCACTCGAAAGGAACCCAACATAATAGATGTAGATCCAGATAGGTGTATTCTAAGTAGGTTTATTAATCGGTGAACCATTTTATTCATGATTTATTTCACGTCACGCATTTTATAATATGACGTCACGTTTTTACGTCTCACGTGAAGCCTTAACTTAGATGACGTCATTGGTTATTTTAGTATATACCTGCACGACTTCTAACAAATAGTCTAGACTCAGGATCGATTAATTTAAATTAAATAATGATGAAAATTAAAAATGATGAAACAAATCATACTGTATACAGTAGATCTAATGTACAAGTAGATCTAGAGACTAGTATTTAAAGAAACTAACCCGCCAAAAAACGGCAAAATTACCTACAAACAGTTTATCAAAACTCTGTCCAGGTGTTCAGGTCATATACTAATGCATATACATGTGTCGATTAAACAGGGAAGGTTTATTCATGGGTTCTTGAAATACCCATGATTGATTATGCGTAAAATGAATTATGAGTTGGTAACTCTTAATTCGAAGCTACATTTTTGGGGTTTGGCCTGGATGGTTATTTATACTGTTTCTATACAGTAGAGTTTGGGATTCTCAAAATATGTAAGTTATATATAATGTTTACCTCGTCGTCAGTAGTTTTAGAAACGGTACAGATCTACATGTATATGTTGTATAATGTGGCCGTTGTTGACGGGATAGCTACTTTAACAATTTTTTTATATATACTGGCGTTCAGAGGCGTAGCGTGATTAGTTTTCAAGCCACTCCATATAATGCCTGGGGGCTCACATTCTTACTCCCGGGCGTATATCTAATTTGAGGGGGAAAATCATAAAAAGTTGAAAACGCAATAAAAGTCAGTAAGGGTGCTCGTAAGTGAAGAAGTGTTGATTGTTATGGATGGCAGGAGGTGTACATTACTGGTTCTACCGGGGAAAAAGTGGGTGGTCTGCCTCCACCACAAAAAAGAAAAAGATCGTCATATATAAATTTAAATGTGAAAATGACGTAAAACACCATAGTCTAAACAGGACACACTTAATACATTGTATGGAGCGCCTCGAGTTAAAGGACACGGAACGGAGGGGGGTAGTGGGGTGGAGAGAGAGGCAGAGGGATTGGGGATATTGTTTTATCTTTGGTGCTTGTATAAGCGATATTTATCAGGTATATACTAGATCTATACACTTGCAATGCTCGCAAAAAATGTGCTTTCCACAATAAGCCCCATCCTTACTGACTTTTATTGCGTTTTCAACTTTTATGATTTTTCCCCTCAAATTAGATATACGCCCGGGAGTAAGAATGTGAGCCCCCAGGCATTATATGCAATATATTTCATTTAGGTTACATTGACACGTTAATCCGGATAAACAAGGGCATAGCTGGCCGTTTTAAAGTAGTGTACGGCCAAGCAATTGAGCACCTTAGGGTCGAAATTGTTAAGGGGGATTGAGGCATGCTTCCCCAGAAACTTTAAAAGGTTAGATGTAAAATGGTACATTCTGAAGAGATTGTTTTATAAGCTAACAGTTGCGGCTAAATGCAGCCTTAAAGCTTCATAGTCCCTATATCAATCGATTTCTTCTTTGTAGGCGTGTCTTTAGTTATAACTTCATGTTCACCAGTTCATGTTGAAATCGGGTATTTTAAGCGAGCAAATATAGCGCAGGAAATCATTTACTGTATATACATCGACCAGTGCACATCGTACCTATACACAGGTAACAGTAATTTTTACAAGAAAAAGGTTAGCTTCTTTCGGGGCTCGAACACACGATCTTCTGATTTCAAGTCCGGTGTTGTATCCACCGAAGTACAACGCTACTTGAGAAAATAGTATACTAACTACCATTTATTATGAGGCAAATTTGAACGCAACTAAAGATGGATCAATAAACATGTAGTCCATATTGTCGCACGTGTCAATTAACATTGTCAGGTGTAATACTGTATGTTATCAATATGGAACTAATATTTCGCCTCAAATCAACCAAATCTCGACTTGTTATTTAGCGCTTGATGAGTTTGAGTGCGCGCGCTTGTTATTACTTAATACTGACTATAATATCTGTTATAGTCAATGGTTATTGGAGGCAACACTAGCTGTAGATAATTATTGAGATTGAGTAAATTTCAAGGTGCATTTTTCTACATGCACACCGGCTGTCAAGATTTTAACAGAGAGATATGATGTTTTTTGAGCTTACAGTTAAAAACTTAATTTCCTTGAAATTAGACTCGCAGGATCTATGATTTTGTAATAATCCTGTTGCTCGTGATTTTAGCTTCGATTAGGTCGTATTCGTTTCAATTTATTCATACAGATGTTCACGTTGTGGCAGTATGCAAATAAAGTTTTCTATTTTCCTTTGTTTGACGGCCATTTCCGATTCTCGTCAGACCAACTTTTTCTTTCAATTTTATTAACATAGGCTTTATTTCGTCTCTTCCTTTGTTTATATCCTGTGAGATTCCCTTTCTCATTGATATTTACTTAAAATAAACGTTCTCATAAATCATTTAATTAATATTGCCGAAATGTGGAGTGAGTCATAGTTCCCCACGCTGTTAATTCCCACGCTAAGTGGGTCAATCAGCTGTTTCGATATATATGCTAAATTAGAACAATGTGGTTGTGTTGCGTCTCGCTAGACTACTTTTTAACTGAATATGTTTAGGACTGTTGCAAGTGTAACGCTTGTTGGGTGTGTTTAAAGAACAAGACGTCTGTAATAGTGAATCTTTATTTAGTGATGATCGTATGCGAACTGATTTCAATCTCTTCCAAAATACTACAGGCAGTGTGCCTTGCCCTCTGGGGGTTATATATCAGTCAATGGAAATATACTGGCTGGCTAAAGGAATCTAAAGTGTATATCATATCTAAATGCTACATCATCTTTATGTGTCTCGGTGCGTTTCGACTGAGGGAGTTTTTGGGTGTTGGGAATAATAATAATAGTGGGGTAATAATAATAATTAAATAAATATAATAATAATAATATATATATAATAATGCTAATAATATTTAAAAAAAAAAAAAAATTAAAAAAAAAAATAAAATAAAGAATAATAATAATAAAATAAAAATAAACAGACTAGATCTACATGAAGTCTGCACAATCAGTTATTATAATAAGTTGGTATTACTATTTAGGATTTTATTTTCATTTGTCCTCCATCTGTACTCATTTGTGCTAGGTTTATACATTGTACGCCTCTTTTTTGTTTTCATAATCACACTGGATAATGAGTCGTGGAAAGCGAGCCGAACAGTTCGATGGTTAGTTCTCTGCCGGTAACGTGGTTGATGATCCCACCTGGAAATGTCAGTGGTTGCCTCCCAGCAGATCCAAAGGGTGTACGTTCAGCTATTCAGTGACGTCACATATCGTTGAGTGACTCGATTGGTTGCAGAAAAGGCCGTACACAAGACGTTCGTCAGATAGAGGAACAGATCACAGCCTCCGGGAAACAGGACTCATTTGTATACGCTTTATAATGCTGTTGTCGTAGATAATGCAAAAATCACAAAAAAAAAAAAAAAAAAAAATAAATAAAATAAAAATTATCATATCTTTTTTCCACCAGGCGTATGCAAATTGCAAGTTCGTTGTAGATATGGTGGCGGTAGATTGTTTGTTACTGCAAACAGTTCACACTAGGAAATTGAAAATGGTATCAAAATAAAAACAATATCCTGTTTGTAATGACAGTAGTTAGACTACATTTTCAACTCAAATTTATTCAATTTGCAAAAACAATGAAAATAATAATAATTATTGAGTCATTCGAGAGGCAATTAAAACTGTAAATAACAGTGAGTCACATTAGAAAAATATTATTATTCGACTCAAGGCAGAGCTAAATATAATTGTTTTCATTCTGCGGATGATGTCCATAGCTACTGCACTTATTATTTAATAACTATTATGAAAACCATTTATAGAGGAATAATCTGTTGGAAACCATCTACTCGATGGAGAAATGTCTATTACGCCATAATGTTCGCCTACTGTTATCATTATCGTTGTTGTGCACTATGTTTTCAGCTCCTGCTGCTATTATTTAACTCCAAGGCTGTTGGTGTAATCGTGTTTTATGATGCTAACCATGTATTTGGAGTGTTTAGGCAATATGTTTTCTTACTGCGGATAAGTATATCTCAACAGTTTGTTGATATCAGCTAATTTTAACTTGCTGCCGTTGACTGTTGTTGCTAATAAAAGTTGTTGTTCTGACAATGGAGGCAATGCATATTCATGACCCAGAGCGGTAGGTTACGTCATACTGTCGGGGCGTGCGTCTATGATAGTGCGGAAGCATTGTTTTGGTTTTGGCATTATTTTTCATTTGAATTAATACTGTTTAACAGTTTAAAATCAATTCATGCCTCTTTTCTTCTAAATTGACTGTTTATAAAACATCCTATGCTTTTCGTCTAACGATCAGCTTTACAATTATTCAGTTTGCGTACAATGATGTCTTCATAACAGATTTTTATATACGAATGCTGTTGCTGCTGATGCTTAATTATGATTGGATCTCTATCACTTCTTTCAAGATTTATTTTGTTTCATTCTCTCGAACATTTTGCCCTATATTTCAGTTTGTGTAACCATAGAGTCCTCCAGTGTTGGTATTTTGTGTAACCATCGAGTTGTCTTAACACCAGTCAAAAGTTATGTCGGTATCGGATGCAATGTGTGGAACAGGTCATAGAGTCCTCCAGTGTTGGTATTGTATGTAAAGTTCCACTTTTTACTTGTTATACAAGAAAAACATTCGCTACATAGCAGCTTTGTGATTTTCGAAACTATGTCGTGTAGAGTTTGGGAATATCTCCCTACATTTGTTTAATACATTCATATTTAATGCATCGACAGTGCTTTATCAGTGGTGTCCATATTCAAAACATGGACAAAAGTTACATACTTTTCATAATGCCTCAATTTAAGGGTATTCCATTTGATCATTGGTTTATTGTTGGGCCAATCCTTTTAGATCGATGAGGTTTCATTATCCTGCACCAGGTTGATGTTTTATTTATACTGCACCAGGTATTTTTGCAAGGGGTTCATTGAAGTTCAGTTATCTGTTTCTTTTCGGCCTGTCCCTAGTCAATACTTTAAACCAGTTAGTGCATGGTCACCAACTTATAAAACCCTTCTGTGCTGTGTCGATTCAAAATAACAACTTCTCTGCAGGGTTCCACACTACAGAGTGTGTGTGTGTGTGTTTGTGTAGCTCTGGGGTTTATAGTCAATAGTCATAGTCAAAGTTATATAAACTCCAAAAGGTATATTGCACAATAGAACCTGGGCAGGTTGCAAACTGTATTTTAATAACACATTTCCTCCAAGTTTTAGGTTGTCATACAAGAAGGTGATAAATGAGATAAATGTCGTTCCAATAGTCAGCATCACATGACATCTTTCTGTATTAGTTAAAGGGAGTACATCAGGCTTTTCATGGGGGTCTAGGTGTCCGACTTAAAATTGACAAATATTGATATTTTCTATTCTACTTGGCCAAAACATAATGAATGAGCCTAAAAATTATCCCTTATTTGCAAAGAAATTCATTCTGCACAGTAATACGTGCTATCCAAGGTGACGCACCAGGGTTAATTTCAGCATTTTACGTCCGATTCGGTTCTAGCTATATGGTGTATTCAAAGTTTAGACATTAACAAAATGGTTCTAACATCATATTTTGATTGATATAAGTGTTTTATCATGAACTGGAACAATTTTATAATTTAAGATGTTTCTAGAAAAATCCTGATGTACTCCCTGGGAGTTTACACAGTTGTGTGGCTAACTTTTTTTATGCGGGCTAGTTTACTTGAAAAGGATACATGTTCTTCGTGTATTGCTGTCGGAGTGTTACATGGTTTAGCCTTTATGATTGGTACACAAGTCTACGAACCGATCGTAGGTTAAAGGCCAAAATGCAGTTAAAGACCTGTTCAGATTAGACATAAACTTGATTATCAAGGTGGCAAAAGTTATTACAATTGGGTAAATGTGCATATTATATACAGACAAATGTATATCAGTTGTTTGCTGACTGAAATGAAATAACAGTGGCACACGAAACAGGAGGAAAGGATACATGCTTCATCAGAAATCATTCAATGTTCAAGGTCTGAAATAGAGTAACATGTACACTTTACACTTATATTATTTTTTATTTCTGCTGCTAATTTATGACAACTTCGAAACGTTTAACAATCAATTTGGGTTTGACGCCACACATTAAAGGTTACAATCTTCCTCAAGCCTTTACATACTGCATATTTTTCTGACATTTATTTATATTGTCAATGTCTGATGCATCAACTCATGTGATCCTTGGGAACTGGTTTAGAGAAATACCCATTAAAGGTTCTTAGAAAGCATGTTAGGCTTCTGACCTAGTTTTTGGAGTCAATTTATATAATGTGGTCGTTATTTGGTCTCCTATACTTTCTAGGCTTTCATGGCGTTAGCCTAACTACCCTTTTGCAAAAGAAAGGGCCAGAAAGTGACTAAACAGTTAAGCTGTTACGGCGATAATAGTTATTGGGGGCCTTTTTCTGCTACAAGAATACATTCAGGCTGATGATACCTGTCTTGAACCGGATGGTGTTCATTTCTCAAATATGGGGAACAACTTGTTTCTTAACCTGTTTCCGGCTGGAGTTGAATGTTTCATTAAAAGTGGGCAGCGATAAGGAAATATATACTTTTTTGGCACCATTTCTGTTTTTGGCATGGCATTCGGATATTTTGCTTTTGATACGCACTCTTCGCTGCTGCCAAAAAATTGTTTCCTCCGTTTTTGGCGATGGATGGGAGCCTGGACACTCAATGATGCGCGTGTCCGCCGAATTTTTCACTAAAAGTAGGAAGTGATAAGGAAAATATATTCCTTTTTGGACCGGTTTTGTTTTGGGCGTGGCATTAGGATACTTTGCTTTTGGTGGTCACTCTTCGCTGCTGCCAAAAAATGTTTCCCCTATTTTTGGCGGTGGATGGGAGCCTGAACACTCTAGGACTTGGAGTGTTTGGGCACCCATCCATATGGCGGGCAGCGAAGGTGTGAAAGGAAGGACATATACGTTTCAGTTTAACTTTATTCAGCTCCTGTATACCCAGAGACTGAATTGTAATCTAAACATAAATTATATACAAATTTGCTGTCCGTACGAATTGCTAAAAAACATTTTAAATTGATTGAATTCGGTGCACTTGTAATTATGCTTGAATATCAACCGTGCTTTCAACACTTGCTTAAATGCTTATCAGAAAAGTTGCTTTCATAATGAACATTTAATTTGGTGCACATGTATTTATGTCCTTAATATTGTAATATTCAATTTGCTTTATTGCTTAATGCTTTCTGCTGTAAGGGCTTGCCATAATGGTCTTTTGTGCTTACCGGCAGCCCAATTGTTAAACATTCAATCCATGCCACGCCCAATATTTGCCAAATCTATTAAAGTTTAAAAAAAATATTTTTATGTGTTGTTATTACAGTGCTCTCCAATAATACTGACTATAATATCTGTTATAGTCAATGGTTATTGGAGGCAACACTAGCTGTAGATAATTATTGAGATTGAGTAAATTTCACGGCGCATTTTTCTACATGCACACCGGCTGTCAAGATTTTAACAGAGAGGTATGATGTTTTTTGAGCTTACAGTTAAAAACTTAATTTCCCTCCCTCCCGACCCACAGGATCATTGATTTAAATCGACACTAGTGTCATCACATTGTATAAGTACAAAAAGAGTATGATAATGTGCCTTTGGAAACGGCCGAGCACGACACATACGAAATATTGCAGTCTCGGTTTGGTTGAGACTGTTCATGAGTGGGAGTGAGATATGCTAGCTACTAATATTCATAAAATCAACCGCACAACATTTTAACCATCCCGAAGATGGCATGCATATGGCGGTGGACATGGAGTTAGCCTTCTTTAATGTATTCCCCATGTCGTACGGCGTATGGTCCCAGTATCTAATAACATGAAATGCCCCGAAGAGCGAAATAAACATTAGGGAATTTAGTTGGGAGCAGCGGTTATGAAGCCTACAAGTTCATTTAGACTTTTCGCTATTTGTCAAGACTTCTATTCAAAAGATACTTTTTTATGTTGCAATTAATATCGTTACAGTGTTTTATGTTGCAAGATCATGTTGCAGTGTTTTATGTTGCAAGATCATGTTGCTTTCTCTGAATTATATATTTCAGTTGATGTCTTCATCTGGATCCACTTACCTAGTCAACAATTACTGGCGTGGCATGGACATTACGTGCACTTATATACTTGCTGGAACTTTTGGACTATAACTAGTTGATGTGTTAAATGTTGTAGTGTTTAATTATCGGCGGGCAGCGAAGGTGTGAAAGGAAGGACATATACGTTTCAGTTTAACTTTATTCAGCTCCTGTATACCCAGAGACTGAATTGCAATCTAAACATAAATTATATACAAATTTGCTGTCCGTACGAATTGCAAAACAACATTTTAAATTGATTGAATTCGGTGCACTTGTAATTATGCTTGAATATCAACCGTGCTTTCAACACTTGCTTAAATGCTTATCAGAAAAGTTGCTTTCATAATGAACATTTAATTTGGTGCACATGTATTTATGTCCTTAATATTGTAATATTCAATTTGCTTTATTGGGGTGTTCGTCGATTTGAAACTACTTCACACGTGACTCATTCATATTCATGAGTTATTACCAGTTAAAATAGGGACTGTACAGTTTTATATATCCCGCCAACAACAGCCACATTTAACAACGTATGTACACGTTTTCTAAACCCACTGACGACGAGGTATACACGAGTATATATAACTTATCCTATCTCATAGACACAATATAAACGGCTTTAAACAGCCAGCCCAAACCCCAAAACTGGAGCGACGAATAAAAAGTTACCAACTCATAATTCATTTTACGTATGTGCAATCACGGGTATTTTAAAAACCGGAAATAAAACTTCACTTTTAATCGGCACATATACATTATTATACGGCTTGAACACCTAGATAGAGTTTTGTTAAACGTTTTTGTAGTGTAATTTTGCCGGATTAGTTTCTTCAAGGAGCTGCCGGGTGCTCCCCTGCCTGGTTTCTCTAGTGTTACCAGTAATGGCACGCAAATAAACAACAGAAGTTGCCCAAAGAGTTTAATAATTATTCTGTCACTGTGTTAGGCTTCAGACTGTAGATTGTTAAATTTAAAAACAAAAGTAAGAAGTTAGATCGGATTTCGATGTCTGGTGTTCAGCATTCGGTTATTGTAGGCCATAATTCAACAAAATTCGGCAGCCTGAGTTCGACATTGCCATGGGCCCAAGTCGCACAGTCAACATTCTCGCAAAGTGTTCATGGGTTCGACATTCAAATCCAGTTTGACTCAATATCCGGCTTGATAAAGCGGTTAACGTTCTTTGAAAGTAGTAATACTTTAAAGGGAATCTGTCATTCTGGTCAATAGACTGGTTTAAAAGTTACATTAATATGTATTTGAAGAAAACAATTTTCAAGCTGTATTTAAGAAGCCAGCTAAATATGTGTCCAGCATAATCCATCAGCTAGAACATTGTGTGTACCAGTCCTCAAATTGTAATAAATAAGTGTTATTGCCGTATATCAGGTGTTTAGATCAAACTTGCTTCGCATAAAGATCTGATCAGATCTTGTCTCGTTTGCTAATAATGTACTTATGTTACCAAACTTATACAGTATAACCTCTATTCATCGACCACCCAAGAGTCCTATCATAGATGGTGTCTTAAAATTTGTGGTTTCTCAATACAGGTTAATTAAACAGACTAGTAGTGACAGATTATGAGATGTATGGTTGCTTGATACAGATTGCGGCGGCCACTTAAGTTATTTTGACCGATAACACTAATCACCATTGAACGTTTTGAACAATTAAGATGGTACAACAGTTGAAGGGAATCTTGTATGTTCTTGTATTTTTTAACGAAACCGTGGCCGGGATAGTAGTGATGCACTCTCCTCCACTTTCGGTGGGAGAGGTTATGGCGTGGGGAGCGTACTTTAATTCGCAAATTTGACGCAATTAATGAACATGCTGTTTCCCTGTTTATAAAGCTAAAATATCAATGTACAAATCTGCTAAATGCAGAGAACGAGAGCGGTGAGAGAAGAGTATTTATTGTTACGTATGTGTATACACGTATGAGTTTGAATACCGGAATAACAGTCAAATACGATTAGTCAAGTATATTTTGTGGAGATGAACACAATAGAATCTACAGAACCAACTATATCTTGACTGCTAACGTTGAGATTGAGGTAATGTATGTAGAAATTAGCTGTCAGAATCATAGCTCTTATGTTTTTTGCCCAACCCGCTTAACGATCACAATGCCTCCGACTTTCATTTGTTTATATATTTTTCATTATTTGAATGATTTTAAGCAAACTTCATGTGGCTGTGGCCTATTTTTCGACGAAATATAGGTCATGGCCAGTTGCGAGATGCTCCCTTTCTTGCAGGATATTCACTAATCTCCGCCAGCGTGTTCCTTATATGCATCTAACATCGTGTGTGCTAAATGTATGGTCGCTGCGACCTACCTTGAACGAAATATAGGTCACGTCCGGTCTCCGCAAAGACATGCTTATCTCGCATATTTCTTGCAGGATTTCCACCAACCTTCACCAGCATGTTTCTTATATGCATCTAACATCATTTGCAAAATTTCAGATCGCTGTGATCTACTTTGAACGACATATAGGTCATGTCCGGTCTCCTCTAGTGCATGCATCCTACTGTTAATGACATTAATTGAATTAAAGTAGCTATCCCGCCAACAACAGCCGAATTTTACAACATATGTACATCGTTCTAAATTTGACCTACTGACGACGAGATATACATACTGAAAAAAATAAAGTTTAGCAAGCCCTTATGCACATCTAGCTTAAATAAATGAAATGTTATTTTATATTGTGAAGTATTTTAAATCATCGGCATAACTTAGGTTGATCTTCTTTTTCACTTACTTTTTGTATTCCAATGTAAGTATCAGAGTTATCTCCCATTTTGTTAAAATATACTATTTCACATTTAAAAATACAAATAAGGTAAAGAGCAAGATTAAACATTATAAAATATCTATTATGGGCCTCAAGTTATAAAAACCTCTAAAACAATCGACAATTTCCTTGCCATTATAAAGATATAGGGAACCAAAGTTTACCATTGAAATTACCTCCCTTTACATTGAAATAAGAGCGAAATTATAATTTCTGTAAAACATGTAGATTACCACATGTTGCTATTGTTTTCGCATATTTTTTTTTTGAAACTTAGTCCCTTTATATAGCTGATAATTATGTAAATTATATTGCCCATGACCGCTTCTACACATATCCTAGAATCTGGTCAACGGGATTTATGTTATTTACTTGCTAAACTTATTTTTATCAGAATATATATAACTTACATATTTTGAGAATCCAAACTCTATAGACACAATATAAATGGCATTAACCAGCTATGCCAAGCCCCAAAACTGGTGCGTTGAATTAAGAGTTACTAACTAATCTTTTACGCATATTCATTTACGGGTATTCAAGAACCTTATTTATGCTGCCGAATCTGTCATTTATAGCACGGCTGAAATATACCGGCATTTATAGCACGGTTTAGGCTCAGACCTTCAGGTTTATGAAAATTATATCATAAGCAAGAATGTATACTTACACAATGACATGACGTCGCTTTTTTATTGATATTACATTAGGCCCTATTGTTGATGGGCATGACTTTTATCTGACCCCACGTGTAATATCAGATTTTCCAGGACTCGTATAAAACGTAGATATGCTAGAATAAGCATATAATTACGGTGTTTTTGTCCCCATTTTTACTTCCTTTTTTGTTTATAAATATTGGCTAGTAGTTAATGATATAGAAAATGACGTGATCTACAATTGTTTCAAAATTAAAATAACCCGTACGGTAGAGGCCACTTAAAACGGTATATGAGACAATGGTGGGTTCGTGCAAGCACTTGAACACTTTACTGCCACTTCACAAACAGGAAAAATGAGAAAAAGAAAACTGAAACTGAACCTGAAACTGAAACTGTTGCAAAATCAAAATTACCCAACCATAGTTACCATAGTGCATTTAAATCATTTACAACCACTTCAAAACAATAGGAATTAAACAATGAGACACGTGAAATACTAAACATCTACTTCACAAACAATTACGATAAAGGGACTTTATTTAGTCTTTTTAGTGCCTCTTTACAGAGATTGTGCAGTGCGCAATAACATGTACTAATCTCTTATTACTTCACTGACCTAACTGAAATAGCAAGTTAGAGTAACTAGCAACTATTTTTGTGTGATACCACTATAACAGCTGTTGCTGTGTACAATGATTATGAATTGTTTAATGGTTGACTTTGTATTTGCATTTAGCACGCATCTGTGTAGAAAAGTAAGTGCACTTTTAGAAAAAAAACAAAAATACAGTTGTGGTAGAAACTAAACCAAATCTTTTTAATCGAATTAATATGCTAATTTATTATTTTCTATCAAACAATGCATCAACTTGTATTAATTGCATCAATAATAAGTTATGAGCGGAAACCGCTAAAATCATCAAGTTTCAAAAATGAAAGGTCCGTAACTCAGGCATTATGGGAGCAATGTAGCTGGCTATCGAACCTGACCCGAGATACTATGCCCATAAACATTGTCCCCAAGTTTCATCAAGATTGGATTATAAATGTTAATGTTGCCCCACTGATATGTAATGAGTTTCAGAAAAAAAGTCCTCAAGATAAAGATGGTGGGAAATGCTAAACGTTGGGGTAAAAGTTGCGTTTTTTAAGAGAAAATCTCCGGAAACTGGAATAATTTTATAATAAATCATTTGAGCAAATTGGAATTTTCTAACAGTTCGGAAATACTCTTCCAAATACATCTCCATGTAAATCACGGTTTTATAGAGGAATATTGGGTTTACTTAATAATGTGAGATTTTGGGGCAAAACTTGAAAACAATGAATAAAATCGTTGATTTCTGTATTATACATTTGGTGTAACAAGGCTATAAATTAAAAAAAACACTAAATGAGTTGTAAAAACTTAATTTCTTACTGTTTTGCACAGGGAAAGGTACAGCGATGTGCCAGAAAAAAAATCCTTTAGCATAAAATTACTTTATTTTTGGGTCTAAAAATGTGTTTTTCATAAAAAATCGCTGAAAAGAGGAATAATTTTGTAATTAAATGTTTGAACATCAACTTATCTAATGGAAGTGATAAAATGGTACACAGTTATATATATCAATGTTTCATTGAATAGTAAGTGAGCGTTAGTATTGTCCTAAGGGGAATATCGACATCTAGCGTTAGTACTGCCTTCTGGGGGCAATCTCAATATGTATCGTTAGTATTTGCCTCATTGACAATATCAACAGCCAGAGTTAGTACTGTCCTCATGGACACTATTAACAGCCAGCGTTATTAATGTCCCCAGGGGAAGTATAAACGGCCAGCGTTAGTACTGTTCTTAGCGGCAATATCAACAGCCAGCGTTAGTACGGTCTTAAGGGACATTATCAATATCCAGTATGAGTACTGTCCACAGGGTCAACGTTAGTACTGGTCTCAGGGGCAATATCAACAGCCAACGTTAGTACTGTCCAAAGGGGCAATATCAACATCCAGCTTTAGTACTGTCCAGTGTAAGTACTGTCCTCAGGGGCAATATCAACAGTCAATGTTAGTACTGGCCTAAGGGGCAAAACCAACAGCCATCGTTAGTATTGTCCACAGTGTCAAAATCAATAGCCAGAGTTAGTAATGGGCTCATGAGCAATATCAACAGGTAGGGGTAGTTTTGTCCTCATGGAGAATATCAACAGCGAGCTTTAACACTGTCCTCATTGGCAATATAAATAGCCACTTGTATTACTGCCCTAAGGGAAATATCAACAGGTAGCGTTAATACTGTCTTCGGGGCCAAATATCCACAACTAGCGCTATAACTGTCCCCAGAGGCAATGTCAACAGCTAGCGTTAGTTTTGTCCTCATGGAGAATATCAACAGCTAGATTTAACACTGTCCTCATTGGCAATATCAATAGCCACTTTTATTACTGGCCTAAAGGGAAGTAGCGTTAATACTGTCTTCGGGGCCAATATCAACAGTAAGCGTTAGTACTGCTGTCCAGGGGCAATATCAGCAGCTAGCGTTAGGTTAGTACTTTCCTAAGGGGCAAAATCGACAGCCAGCGTTTGTACTGTCCTCAAGGGCAATATCAACTGCCTGCGTTGGTATTGTCCTCAGTGGCAATATCAACAGCCAGCGTTAGTACTATCCTAAAGTGCAATGCCACAGTTATCGTTAGAAATGTCCTCGGGGGCGCTATCAAGAGCTAGCCTTAGAACTACAATATCAACAACTAGTTTGTAACATGCACAGGTATCAACAGCTAGCATTTGTTCTGTCTATATGGATACTATCAACAGCTATTGTCTTTAACATCCACATGAGCAATATCAACAGTCAGCGTCTTGTAGGGATACTATCAACAGCTAGAGTTAGTACTGTCCACAAGTCAATATCAACAGGTAGCGTTAGTCCTGTCCTCAGGGGCAATATCGCCGGCTAGCGTTAGTCCTGTCCTAAAGCGAATACAGTCGGTACTACTAAACTCTGCGAAAATATCACCTACTAGCTTACATCGCCTCTGTACTGTCCTCCTAGGACAATTTCAAGAATTAGCGTCAGTAAATTCTTGAAGGACAAAATAAATTGCTTAGGTCACTTCCTTGAAACAAAAAAGGGACAATATAGTCATATCCTTAAACGGTTTCTCACCAGTGTGTATGCATACTTGTCTTTTCGTTTACCCTACCTGTTTGCAAGCAATGATTTTTCCCAAGTGAGTGCTTTTGATGAATGACCGTTCATTATTCGGGCAAGGTACATGTACTGTGAAACTGACATCCGTCGAAGGGGATTCATATCCACGATTAATGCGTAATTGTGGCTGATATAGCTTAGGCACTAGTATCTTCTACTTTGCTAAAATGAGTAACTAGGCCTATTCGGAAACTTAAAGGACAATATAAACATCTCTCACATTGCCTATATTTTAATGTATGTAGCTTATATGGCTTCTATCCTGTATGCGTACTCACATTCGACTACTGTTTAAAGAAAGTTAATTGAATTGATTTGTGTTTTAAGGCGCAACAACACATGAAAGGTTATATGGCGCCTAACAGGAACGAACGTGCCAGGCTCATCCTCCATTTACATCAAGATAAAATATGAAGATTGGGCCTAGAACCTTTTACCTGCAAAACCGCAAAATTGCTGCAAATGCTATAATAGACACTCCATTTACGATGACGTTTGCATACGCGGTGTCATGATAAAGACCTTGAATGGGCATGATAAAAAATGACAAAATGAATATGAATGTCGGTGTGGGGGGGGGGGGGGGGGGGGGGGGTGGAGGCGGGGGTCAAACCCCTCTGTATGTGACGTTGTCTTTGTGAGATTGCAGTGGTTGTATTCTACCCCGCAACCTCACGGGGAACAAAATTAAAGTTAACAGATGACAGACATCGTATTTCTCTTATCAGTATACTGATATGTATCAGCTGGTACAGCAGCTAATTAGGCACTAATAACTTCTACAGAACTAAATTGGATAACTGGTGGTATGCAGAAAATTAAAAGATGATAAAGACATCTCTCACATCACCTAGACATTATCACTTGCTATCATTTAACGAAATATAACAGAATGGCTTAATATATTTGATTTATATAGCTTCTCCCCTGTATGTATTCTCACATTCGCCTACTTTTTATTTCCTAAGCCGTTACTACTTCCTAATTATTTTTTAAACAGGAGGCGAATGTGATTATTCATATAATGCGTCAAAACCAAATACGCAATATGTGACTTGTACGCATTATGTGACAAAAATAGTTGTTGTTTTGTGTTTTGTGCTTTTTGTTGTTGTTGTTGTTGAGTTGTTGTTGTTTGTGTGTGTGTTTTTTTGGGAGGGGCAGTGGTTGTGGGTTGGCTGTAAAGAGTGTTTTTTAATGTTGCGCATCACCCCCTTAACTGGAAACAACGCGTGCGTGCGTTTGTGTTTTGGGTTTTACTTGTTTCTGTCAAATCCTTTATCCGCCCTTGAGGAGGGTGCATGCTCCCCAGATTTTTTCTAAAGTAAGAAGAATTTATTTTATGGATGTATGCAAACTGGATCTGCCCATGCCCCCAACCTCCTGCCTAACTAACAACCAAAGAACAATCAAAATACATACGTTTCAGATTTTAGGTGGGGGTGCTCTCGGTGCCCGCAAAGGACCCGCCCCTAGACCCATCCCGCTACCACCTGTACACCCACAAACAACAAAAGCTTACTATATATATATAATTATTACTTTTCATATTTTAGCCTGATGCACCCCTCCCCACGGATCCGCCCTTGCCCTCCCCCGACCCACGACCCACTTCTCACCCCATATATTTCTTTGCCTCGGTGTCAGTTTACGTCTGGTTACGGCACTGTGCGTGAAAGCTATTGCGTGAAAGTTATGCATAGCCTCATGACAAATGTATACTCCGCTTTTTGTGAATTAGATAATGTGTGCTAGGAATCAAAGACATTCAATGCAGATATATTATATCCACCTTAGAACACGACATCCCAGGCCATATCAGGACCCGATTTGCAATCAATTGTAACTAGAAGAACGGTATTGAAACAAAGAATGAAGGAACGCGTTTGGACATACAAATATCTTTTTAAAAAAAAAATATCTTAAAAAAATATATAATCTGATTGTTTGTTTTTGTCTAGACTTGTATACAAATATCAAAACATATCAAATAATTGCAAAACTGTACACTAAAATTAATCCTACCCAAAAAAAGAGACCGTAGTAGACATGTAGACAACATCAGAGCACAACATCAGAGCATATCAAATAAATGTAAAACTGTACACCAGAAACAATCCTAACCCATGTAAGAGACCATAGTCAAAAACAAGCATACACCATGTAAGATACCATAGTCAAAAGCAATCCCACCTCATGTATGGTCTCTTACATGGCAATGGGGTAGGATTTTTGAGTAGGATTGTTTTTGGTGTACGGTTTTTCATTTTGTTTTAAATATGTTTTGATGTTTGTATACATGTCTATACAAATATATAATATAACAAAAAAAAACAGAATTTTTTTTCTGATTTGTTTCTCTTTTTTTGTTTTCTTTTTTATGTTTATTTCCTTCAACCTGTGTATTGAAAATAACAATTTCTTCCAGTCATATTGTTGTGGTGGATGAGTGGTTAGCATACTTGGTCATACTTGCCTCTCGTCCCAGATGTCACAGGTTCGATTTCCTCGGGTAAGATAAGCCTACTATAAAAGTATGCCATCCTCCGAAGGAGGTGTGTAAAGTAATAGGTCCGTGTGTAGGGAGATCTATACACGTGGTAATCGGTTATTCGTAAACAGAGCTGCACATAATAAATGAAATTGCGTGTAGATAGTGGCAAAATATAAGAAACATATACATCTAATCTATTGAATAACTCTAACACAATAGCAAGTGTTTTGTCAATATCGACGTGTGCTTCAACTAAACGATTACAATACAAAACTTCCTCCCCTTAATTTCTTATAAATGGCCTTTCACAACAAAATCGCAGTATATATGTGTTGCGTCCCTTTTGTTGCGAAACGCCATATAGGGGCTCAAACAACAGCTGGAGCTTTGTCGGGGCGATATTAACAGGAGGGACTCAAACAACAGCGAGTGATTTTAACCGTACTGGTGGATTTTGCCACGTTGTACACCAATGGTGGTATCCTGAATTAAACAATGTCATCCCTTTCCAGAGTCCAGATCAGAACCATCTTGATTATGAACATGGTATATAGAACATTCGCACAAACACACACACACATATACGTTTTAGTGCTACTGTACACTCTTTAAAATATTAAAATGTGTTGTTTTGGAGTTAGTAGTTGTAGCGTTTGCGCATGTGTAGAAAAATGTTTATGTCAGTAGATACATATACACATACAATTGTCATGCTGGTGCCGTAGTAGAATGAATGAATAGTGTTTTACGACACGTCGACACAAATACGTCACATTGTGCACAAAAACTGATGAAAGATGAAGAAATGAAGTAATAATTAAACAAAATGAGGTAAATGTACAAAGAGAAAACTATTTACAAATAAGGGATAATATGGTAGTTATATAAACTAAAGCCTGATTTCTTTCAGAAAATCTGAACCAAGACTAAAGTCTTGAGTATCAAATAACTCTTTCATATAATTGACTGTGTAGTACCTTTGCCGCATAGGATCAAAGTCTACACATTCCAACAAGATATGTTTGACCGTTAACGGTGCAAAACAGGATATAAATTCTGGTAATTGCTCACCTTGTAATAAATATGAATGAGTATAACGTGTATGCCCTATCCTGCACCGGATTAGAACAACTTCTTCTCGACGAATGGATCTACTAGAACGACACCATTCTCCGAGTAAAGGTTATATTTAATGGAATTTATTGTTCTTGACTAATCACAAGCGGCTTGCCAAGAGTTACGAATATATATGTTAATACAACTTTTAAAATGGTGCCGTAGTAGAGGTCTGAACTAAAACGCTTGAATGAAAAGTGTGAGAGCGGTACGTGGTCGATTCTTAGAAACGACACTTCTTTCTTTAATATTTTTTTTCTCATTCCCAACACATCAAACTATTTTCTCTCTTCATTTTATGATAGAGTGTAAAACCTAGCCTGTATTAAGTGTTTTTTTTTATACTTGCAATGTCTTACAGCTATATATCTGCACTGATGCATTGGTTAGTCATAACGGAAAGTTGTAAATCCTAAAGCAAGACGTTCTTTATAAACTTTGTTAATGTACTGAATACAGAAACTGGATTTTTCTTGATACATACTTCTGTATCATTCAAACGATTTAGATTTGATAATACATAATATCCGGCGAATTTGATGCAACATTTCAAAATCAAGTTAATGCTCCCGCCCATTCCCCGGAGGTTTCACATTGGTAAATATAATTATTTGACACACTTTAAAACAATTCTGCTTTATAAATGCTTACCTGAAATAATTTATATTTGAAACATGCATCTAATAGTCAAGGAGAATATTAAGAGTTTGTGAAAAAAGTCCCAAAATGTCGAAACGCAATAATGTCTTTAATCCTTGTGCGTCAGTTATATTTATCAAAAGCGACATTAACTCTTCGCATGTTCTAAGAAATAATACCCATGTAACATCAATGTCAGCGGTGTAAGCAGGGTACATTCAAACGGTTCCTGAACTATCGTGTGAGCGCTTCATGCATGCCCTTCATGCCAATTTGGGCCTTTTGTTTAATTACGCTCTTAGATTCAAATTTAATATTCTTTATACTGAATCTAGTATTTCGCTAAGCATGTTCAGATACGGTCTCGTGTATCGGTCTATCCTCCGAGCACGTTAAAGAACCATAGGAATCTATTCGATAATAAGAGTAGGGCAGGTTCCCGGATTCCTATGTATCCTTCCCCTCTCTCTGGGACGGCTCTAAATAACCTATACCGTGTTGATGAGCCGTTAAACAACATTCAATTCAATTCAATTCGTTTTTCAATGACCATTGCTGGCCTTTCTTCATTTCGACTAGTCTTAGAGGCCGATTACCAATTTTTATAGAGAATTTCTTAGATGATAGACAGTTTCGTGTCCGAATGAGTTCAACCCTCGCTCACATTCATGAACAGGAGATGGGTGTGCCACAGGGCAGTATACTCTCTGTCACCCTTTTTAATATAAAAATTAACAGTATAGTTAAATGCATCAATCCTGGTGTGGATTGCTCTCTATATGTTGGCGACTTTGTTATATGTTATCGTGCAAAAAACATGAACACTATTGAGAGACAACTTCAACAATGCCTCAGTAAACTTCAGACCTTGTCGGATGAAAATGTTTTTAAATTGTCTATATCTAAAACTAATTGTATGCAGTTTTGTCAACTACGTAAACATCATAAAGAACCTCATCTAACACTGGATGGGTCACCAATACCAGTAGTGGATGAGACAAAATTCCTTGGTCTTTTTTTTCGACCGTAAATTAACGTTTATACCACACCTTAAATACTTGAAGGCCAAGTGCCTTAAAGCTCGAAATTACTTAAAGTTGTTGCAAACACTAATTGGGGAACTTCTACAACTGTATAGATCTCTTATCAGATCCAAGCTGGACTACGGCTCAGTATTATATGGATCGACTTACAAATCATACTTGCAGATGCTCGATCCTATACATAATCAAGGATTATGACTCGCCTTAGGTGCCTTTCGTACATCACCAGCCGAAAGTTTATATGTTGAAGCTAATGAACCATCACTGTCTCATAGACGGGACAAATTAACCCTTCAATACGCCATAAAATTACAAACCCAACCGTCGATACTATTTTTAATCCTAGTTATGAACATCTTTTTTATCGAAAACCGAAGGCCATTCGAACATTTGGTCTTCGTATTAAACCAAAATTAAGAGACACTGAAATCGACCTAAATTTGATTGCCAAGTACAAAGTACCACAAATTCTACCATGGACTTTGGAAACACCAACAATTATTTTTGATCTTTGTAATAGTAACAAATCTAGTACAGACCCTACTGTCTTCCAAAGCAAATTTAATGAAATTAAATCGAAATACAGTAACTTTCAACATATATACACAGATGGTTCTAAAGATGGAGATAAGGTTGCTGCAGCAGCTGTTGTTCACAAATACAGCATAAAGAGCCGCCTGCATGACATGGCCTCTATCTTTTCAGCCGAACTTAAGGCCATTGAACTATATTCAGAAATCTGATGATGACCATTTTGTAATCTTTTCTGATTCCCTTTCATCTCTTCAAGCCCTGGGTAATATGAAACATGATAACCCAGTTGTGCTTCAACTTTTACAAAAGTACAATTCTCTTATAGTTGATAATGTTATTATTTTCTGCTGGCTTCCAAGCCATGTAGGAATAAGTGGTGGTAATGATAGAGCTGATAGTGCAGCTAAAACAGATTAAGTTTACATATATCTAATGCCAAATTACATTATACTGATTTTAAAAGTTGTATTAACACATTAACACAAGCCGCTTGGGATTTGTCAGTTAACAATAAACTCCATTCAATTAAACCGTTACCCGGAGAATGGCGTTCTTCTAGTATACCTATTCGTCGAGAAGAAGTTGTCCTAGCCCGGTGCAGGATAGGGCATACACGTTATACTCATTCATATGTATTACAAGGTGAGTTATTACCAGAATGTATACCCTGTTTTGCACCTTTAACGGTCAAACACATCTTATTGGAATGTGTCGACTTTGATCCTATGCGTCAAAGGTACTACACAGTTAATACTATGAAAGAGTATTTGATACTATAGATTTTAGTCTTGTTTTAGATTTCCTGAAAGAAATCAGACTATATAAATCATTATAATAATCAGATTTTATAAATCATTATAATATGTTCTTATATATATTTACTGGTTTATACACCCGTTGATGGACATTTGTTGATTTACATTTATATATAGTTTATATTACTACCATATCATCCCTTATTTGTAAATAGTTTTACCTTTATATATTTTACATTAATTTTTATTTACTACTTTATTTCTTTGTCTTTTATCAGTTTTTGCGCACAATATGACCTATTTCTGTGTCGACGTGCCGTAAAACACCATTCATTCATTACATATATACATAGTTTATATTACTACCATATCATCTCTTATTTGTAAATAGTTTTATCTTTATATATTTACATTAATTTTTATTTACTACTTCATTTCTTCATCTTTCATCAGTTTTTACTCACAATATGATCTATTTTTGTGCCGACGTGCAGTAAAAAACCATTCATTCATTCATTCATTCATTCATTCATTTGGACTATTTGTGTGATAGACATAATTCGCAGTATATGTTACACTTCACAGTGTCTGATTTACTAAAAAAACTCGATATACAAAATGTAGTCTGGCACCGCCCCAACTACCTACCCATGCTCACCCAACCCTACTGTGCATTTCAGGGTGCCTAGACGTCGAATATGAATCGAGATTTTTTTATTACTTTCTATATGTTTTCATACCTGATATGATTGAATGGAATGAGAACGGACGCTCCTGAATCTGTTTCCAATCTTTGCGTAGCCATCCTCTAAGCTTCGCAAAGCCAAAAAATCAATTTGACACTGTTTGAATGAAGTTTTATCGATTACTGAACATTGAACAACAACATCACCGTACATAACCTACGTTTTATTTGGTACATCCGAACCCTAGAAACAGACATGCGCAGACGACAATTTTTAAAATTAATGCCGCCATGTTGTTTTATTTTTTACAATGTAAACAAGGGGGTCAAAATGAATTTTAGGCTTTGCGACGCCTAACGGATGGCTATGGCAAGATTGTAAACAAATCCAGGAGCGTCTATTTTCATTCTCTCTCACCATATCAGGTATAAAAACATATAGCAAGTAATAACAACAGGTCAATGACCTTGAAGCTCTACTGATTGATTTTGATTTCAGGAAGTAGTCGCTACAAACTTGTTTTTAGAAAATCTATTTTTAGCCGTGGCGGCCACCTTGAATTTCCGGCCGACCTGAAATTTTGCTAGGATCAATAAGACATCAAGAGCAACATTCCTGTGAAGTTTCATGAAAATCCGTCAAGTAGTTTCACAGGAATAGTCGCTACAAGTTTTCATTATATAACTCTATGTAAACAAAGATGGCCGCTGACAGCCATGTTTAACGTCGAATCAAAATAATGTTTGACTCTGATAACCATCATGTCATGCTGATCATTTTACAAAAAGTCCCATATCAATATCACTTATAGTTTTCAAGACGTAGTCGCTACAAACTTCTTTTTTAAAAAATCTAATTTTAGCTGTGGCGGCCATCTTGAATTTCTGGCCGATCTGAAATTTTGCTAGGATCAATTAAACATTAAGAGAAACATTCCTGTAAAGTTTCATGAAAATCTGCCAAGTAGTTTCAAAGGATTAGTCGCTACAAGTTTTTACTATATAACTCTATGTAAACAAAGATGGCTGCTGGCAGCCATGTTTAACGTTGAATCAAAACATTTTTGACAAGGACCAACATCATGTCATGCTGATCATTTTACAAAAAGTCCAATATCAATATCACTTATAGTTTTCAAGTAGTAGTCGCTACAAACTTGTATTTTGAAAATCTATTTTTAGCCATGGTAGCCATCTTGAATTTCCGGGCGACCTGAAATTTTGCTAGGATCAATAAGACATCATGAGCAACATTCCTGTGAAGTTTCATGAAAATCCGTCAAGTAGTTTCAGAGGAGTAGTCGCTACAAGTTTTCATTATATAACTCTATGTAAACAAAGATGGCCACTGGCAGCCATGTTTAACGTCGAATCAAAATAATGTTTGACTCTTATAACCATCATGTCATGCTGATCATTTTACAAAAAGTCCCATATCAATATCACTTATAGTTTTCAAGACGTAGTCGCTACAAACTTTTTTTTAAAAATCTATTTTTAGCTGTGGCGGTCATCTTGAATTTCTGGCCGATCTGAAATTTTGCTAGGATCAATTAGACATTAAGAGCAATATTCCTGTAAAGTTTCATGAAAATCTGTCAAGTAGTTTCAAAGGAGTAGTCGCTACAAGTTTTTACTATATAACTGTATGTAAACAAAGATGGCCTCTGGCAGCCATGTTTAACGTTGAATCAAAACGATTTTTGACAAGGACCAACATCATGTCATGCTGATCATTTTAGAAAAAGTCCAATATCAATATCACTTATAGTTTTCAAGAAGTAGTCGCTACAAACTTGTATTTTGAAAACCTATTTTTAGATCTGGCGGCCATCTTGGATTTCACATCAACATGAATTTTTGCTAGGATCAACTAGACTTCATGGGCAACATTTCTGTAAAGTTTCATGAAAATCCATTCAGAAGTTTCAGAGGAGAAGTCGCTACAAAAAAAAGTTTACGGACAGACAGACGGACGACGGACGCCGCACCACGGCATAAGCTGATCTCTGATCAGTAGAGCTAAAAATAAAGTCTCGATTCATATGTGACGTCAAGGCACAATACTGACTGTGTAATATATACTTTAAGTAAGATATAAGTCAAGAGTGTGTGTATATGTACGTATATACCGACTTCCTGTTCGACTTTTATACCATCTTTTACATCTTGCTTGATATATATATCATATTCAGTTTTTGATACTAGTAATATAGATCTGCAAGTAAATAACTCTTAGGACTTCACTTATACCTGACTTCAGCCCATTTACTTTTATGAACTCATTTATTTCAATTAATATATTTTTTCTAAGATATATTTACTTATTTTACTCTTTTTTTTTACTTCTAACGTTAACTTCATCCGCATTTTAGAGAGGTCAGAAAAGTTTTCCGTAGTTTCTTGCTCATAAAATGATGTGTAAACTCCCTGAATATATATACATTGAATTTCTATTCATGATCTCAATGAATATGCTAATTAATGTGACAACGACAGTTCATATTTGTCAAAACAATATAACAAACTCTAAAATATATTGTACTATTTTATTTTAGATTACATGCAATTTATGGTAGCACATTAAGCTATCTATAGATCGAATTTGGCTAACGTTAGCAACTATATATCAACGTGCAATTAAAACCAAACTATTCGTTAAATGTTTATACATATAATCATGATAATTGCAACACGGAATACAATACATAATTGAGCCGAAACACGCAAAAACGACCCTTCAGACAAAATTTTCACATTTGATGTTTTTTGATGTTTATGAAACACGGTGATTTTCTATTTAAAAATCTCTTTATTTTATGTTGATATCTTAATTAAAAAGGATTTTATCTCATTTGAAAATTAAAGATTGTACTCGCCATTAATTTTGACGTTGACGTCGGCGTCTTGGGCGACGTCGTTGATTAAATAACAACAAAAAACATAAACAATTACCATTTTCTATAGCATTAACTATTTATATTAAGAAAACATATTCCTTGTGATATAATAATTAGGTAAAACACAGAAGTGACGAGAAATTTGATAAGTAATTAATTGATTACCGGCCGACGTCATAAATTGTTACTTATGACGTTGTTGTCTAAACGTCAGAAGGGACGTTTTCGTGTGTTGCGGTTCATATGTTTATTTATGTTTATTCAATAATACAGTAGACCATTTGGTCCATGGGTATTCAGAATTATAAATAATTTTCAAATACAGAAGTCAATAGCAATATGAAATCTTAAATAATACTACCATTTGCTTAATATAGCTCATGCTAAATTAATTTATTTAATACATATATCTTACATATAGCAAACACCAAATATACATGATAGCGTAGTGAGTACAATATAATATTACATTTATTACAATATTTTACGGCAGTATAGTGCTACAAGAAACCACACAGGAACACTCATTGTTTTATAGCATGTGATATAAGTTTTGCATATTTAGTTTTTCTTTTATATGTAACATGGAAGCTGGCATTTCCTTTGTATTTGCACAGTTGTAAATCATTTAATGGAAATTAATACCTGTCAGAATGAATGATGTACTCTTAAAAAAAGTTATCGGAAGTTAGAGTATGGCAGACAGATGAAATAAACATGCTACAAAACAAATACAGTATGATCTCATATCATCTATTACTTAAAATATATTTATAAATTATCTACAATACATATTGTTTGTACAATTTGTATCAACCAGGTTCCATCATTATCTCGTTTGACAATATCTAGTTACATTATGTGTACACCATAATAAGTTACATATCGACAATTAGTTAATCAATCATACTAAATAACGTACAATTACCGTTAAATCAATACAATTGTCTCGTTAGATAAATATGTTAAATATTTAATTTAAATGTGACATGCAATGTTAACACTATGCTGTGATTTACAAAAGTAACAGGTTTATTTAAACAAGTACAATGGCATTTTAAACTTATATGATGAAAATAAGTAACTGTATTTATATTGAATGTTAACTGGATTAACCAAATTTATTTTGAACATCATTGTTGGAGTAAATTAACAACATTAAAGTGAGTCTTTCATGCTTTAGGGGTTTAATGTGCTAGCTAGAATATTACATTCGTAACTGTGTATGTTTGACTTTAATAAATGCGTTGGATAAAAAGACATGATACCCGTTTATTAAAGTCAATAATACATAGTCACTCATGTAAGATCTTCTATACATATATACCATACCTTCAGATAGACAGAGATCAATATGTCCAAACCAGTAATTGTTAGCATTATGACTAATGTGAGCACACTTTTGAATCTAATCTAATGGAATGTTGTTTATTAGCAGGTTGTCTCTGTCGGCAAGTCTCTGATAACCGCGTCATCATCGATAGGGTTTGATTGCATTGATTCCCGACTCGTTGAGGTTAATTTTATAAGAGATGGAACTTTTTTAAAGACAGCTGCGACCGCCCTTTTTATTCGAAACTGTTTTGCATCTTTGTTTGTACCAAACATCTGTCCTAGTAATTCAGGTGAAAAGAAGAGCAATGTGGCGGATACTAGCGTTCCCCATTCCTTCGCGTTTTCGCCACTATCTGAAAAGGCTGTATACGCAACCCAATATAGAGTTACTATGACTGCTAATTTTGTTAAGAGCTTGGTCAGATTTGCATCAACGCTATTCGAGTAAACAATGTTAAAAATTTCTTTTTCAATGGTTTGTTTTGGTTTACAATGTTCAAATGTTTCTTTTAAAAATATATCCATTTCGTCCTGAAACTCTAACCATGCTTGAGTTAAAAGCTTTATAAGAGCAAGTATTAAAGTAAGCATAGACAACGATTCTGCCGGATAAAACGGTAATCCAACAAAACATGTCAGAATAATCATTTGAATAATGAACTGAAAAGATCGAATGCAGGTAAGAAAAAACAAAATATATACCATACCACTGCAAATGAAACTGAACAACACAGCAACCAAACTGTTTATACATGTGTCCTTATTTGATTTAAGTGCCAAATATCTACCAGAATATCTAGTATACAGCAAAACAATCCCATTTATAAAAGGTACATTAAATAAGATGACACACACAACGTTGATCCCAAA
The DNA here is from genome assembly GCA_037043455.1 of Cyrtodaria siliqua. NCBI lineage: Eukaryota > Metazoa > Mollusca > Bivalvia > Adapedonta > Hiatellidae > Cyrtodaria > Cyrtodaria siliqua. The sequence continues at coordinate 47,556 of JAWPHD010011517.1, forward strand.
GATTAACCACCAACCTAAACAAATATTAAACAAACCTTTTAATATTTTTGTTGTTTTACTATCATTATCTAAAAATGAAAAAAATGATTTTCCTAAAACGTGTCCCCAAAATGCAAGGGAAAAAATGCTATTGTCTATCATTTTTAAACATCTAAATTGAAAAGGCGTGTCCGTTTCGAAATAATCGTACTCCAAATCCTTTAAAGGTTGCGTTGCACAAAATGCCGGTATTGAAAGATCTATTATATGGATAATACAGTTATGTGTTAGAGTATTAGACGTTTCTTGCATTTGACCATCTGCAGGTCTATACTTTATTGTCAAAATTATACTCCACGTGATTAGAACCAACCAGAAGACCAAAACAAATGAAACTAAAAATACATTGTCCTCAACGGCGCTATTGCGAGTACTTTCCATGAAATTATATTGTAAAATATTGTTTGGCGTCTTGAAACTTTTGTGAATACTATAATTAAATACAGCAGCAGTAGCGCTGACCAAAATCAGCATTCTACACAATGGGTGAATACAGCTTAAAAGGTAAATAATATAGCTTAAACGCAACTTCAACCGTCGCCAAAGCCATACACCTTCCCAGCCTTCCTCAGACATATCGTCTGTCATTTTACGTATATACCTAGCATAAAGACAGGTCGACCAAAACATTCTGAAGCTGTAAGGGGTGTCATCCTGCTTGTATTCCGCCGTATTCGACTCAGAAGTTCTTGGTAAAATAGCAGCCACTAGGGGAAATGTATACGCCATGATACAGTTAATCACAAAGATAATTGTACATATCACAGAATGCTTTACGTCTTCAGTGTAATTACTTTGAAAACAAATTGTTTTAAAATTGTTGAATGTTAAAAATGGGTAAAAATATCTAAACTGATACTTCCCACCATGATAGTGTACTTCATAATTACATATAAGCAAACTCACAAAACTAACATCTGATGCCAAAAGTTCCAAGGCGACATTCTTACGTATATTGTCCTTCAAACCGGAAAAGTTAAACATGCAGTCAACGGAATTAAATGCTATTGACACTGTTGCGTTCTTCTTTCTCGAGCCAAGCGTGTACATTGACAGGATCAAATCGGCATCCGCAGGGTACTCCAGAATCGCCTTTCCCTTTTCTGTCACCATGAAGTATATGAATAGTCCATATTGATTACGTGGGTCCGTTATATCAAATTTATTTTCTCCGTCCACGCTTGAAACATTCAAAGTTACATTTCCTATGTCGAAACGAATCTCTATCATGTCCATTCCATCCTTAAAGAATTGCTTCAATGTGTCAATGGTTCTATTCATTTCACTAGATTCGATATACGATTCACAGGTGCAATTTTCATAACTTTTCTCAATTTCTTTATTTGGCACAATCAAACATTCACTATTTATCAACAGCACAGAAAATACTGCAAATAGCCACGCCCCTCTTAAACTCAAAGACATGATGGTGATTGTTTTAAAATGTATTTGTACCATAGCTCTAATGGTTTTCCTTTGTTCTTGCTTATGATATAATTTTCATAAACCTGAAGGTCTGAGCCTAAACCGAGCTATAAATGCCGGTATATTTCAGCCGTGCTATAAATGCCAGATTCGTCAGTTATACCATAGTCAACTCAATTTTACGCACGCGCAGTTGTAATTTACAACACAGCTGTCAATCAAAACGACTACATCATTACCAAAACAGCACTCCTTGACATCGGATTTGCCCAATAATATACAAAGGCGATTGGCTACAATAATCAAAACATTGGTCATGCTCATGTCGCGTGATAATGCTATTTCTTGATTGGATCGAGCTGTTAATTTTACTGAAAACTGCAACGCCCTAAAACTTCTTGCACATGCGTAGATGGATAATGGCTCTGGTACAAAATATTTATAGCATATTTTTCTCTTATGCGATTTATACTGCACTCTCGGGCCTGCGGCCCTCGAGAAGCAGTATAAATCAAAAACACATTCGTCATGTAATATTTATAGCATGATTTTTCGAGTATATGCGATTTATACTGCTTCTCGAGGGCCGCAGGCCCGAGAGTGCAGTATAAATCGCATATACTCGAAAAATCATGCTATAAATATTACATGACGAATGTGTTCTTTCGTTGATAGACAGAGTAAGATGAAGTGTGTGCGCTTGTGTCGATTATCCAAGTTAAGGGTGCCCTCTGGGTGACCTGCGCATAATTTCGCGCAACGCGTTTGTGGTTGTTGTAAAAAGTGGGAAGATGTTCCAAAATCACTTTCCAAATAATAATTAACAATTAAATGTTATTAAACAACAATCTGTAGCATGTCGCTTTCTTTTTATAAGTTCTACATTCTATTCCACTGCCATTTTACTTTTACGACATCGGGATTTACCTCCCTTCGACACAGACTGCTTTTCGCGTTGTTGACCTCGAATACAAAAATGGGTGAAGGTTACATTGCACCATTGCGTTTGTGCTTCCGTGGTGTATAGTCAAATAGTGCCTAATAAAAAACGTTTCCCTGCCTTACTAGTGATACAAAATGCATGCTTTTGATTGTTTTTTGTTATTATTACCTATAATTCAGCCAAATGATAAATTGTGAACATTGATTAGAGTTTGTTTGAGATATTGAATTATAATTGACATAGACAGTAAAGCGAAAGTAGAAATGGGGTAAATCTATCTGTGACGTGTCAAAATAGAACGTGACGTCATTCAACAGATTGGCTTGTTCTTATATGATATATGACCCCCTGTTTTTATTGCATTTTTATATTGGCGGACGCTCGATCGTTTGATTGATGTGTTTTAAAATTTTCTACGGAGAAAAATGCGCGTTTTTTATCTCTTGATATACAGTCGTCCTATATAAAACAAAGAAGGAAAATCAATGGTGCAATGTAACCTAAAGAGAGCTAAATGGGATAAATCGATTTCTCTTGGATTCGTACTTAAAGTCGAATTTCAGATGAAAACTAGTAAGCAGAGCTCTGAAACAGACACTGCATGTGCTTTTATGTCGGTTTTGAGTATATTTAGTCAGTTTTCGTGTCTAACAACCGTAATTTCGAGTTTCAGCTTTTTGTGGGTCTTAAAATGGCGTGCCTGGGCTACTTCTTTAATTGAAGTTTAATTCTTTGGTATGGAAATGTAGGCTGCTGTTTGTGGAACATGTTTTCAAAACTTTAGCTTGAAAAAAAAAAAGTTTGGTAGGTTTGCCACCACTAAATCTTTCCCCTACCCCCCAAAAATAGGATACTGTGAACAGTTTTAGAAGGGTTTAACTTGTAAACTATTATTAATATACATGAAAACACTGACTTTGTAGCGTACGGCTATTATCAATTTTGATTTCAGTGGAATTTGTGGCATGTTTGAGCGTGTATACACAACTAAAAGTAGACAATATCCCACAAATTGATGGAATTTTACTAAGAAAACACGTTTTGGTGTGCAAATCTGAATATTGTACATATGCAAAGTCCTGCTGATTACTAAAATGCATGTTTTATTGATGTTTATTGAATTATTTTGATAATTTGTCACATTTGTCAAGTATATTGCCAAGAAATGTTATTTCATATGACAATTCAAATGGTGTAAAACTAAAGAAAAAAGTCGTTGAATTTGGTCAATTTCAACTTTTTCTATGCATCTTCAAATGTCCGTATCTCGGTCAATGCTTGTTCGATTTGCATAAATTATGCATTTTTGAGCGTGATATATAGCTGAGAATATAAAAACTTTACATTTAAAAATTATGAACTTTGTGTGCTTCTCGGTTACATTGCATCATTGCGTTTGTGCTTCCGTGGTGTATAGTCAAATAGTGCCTAATAAAAAACGTTTCCCTGCCTTACTAGTGATACAAAATGCATGCTTTTGATTTATTTTTGTTATTATTACCTATAATTCAGCCAAATGATGTATTGTGAACATTGATTAGTGTTTGTTTGAGATATTTAATTATAATTGACATAGACAGTAAAGCGAAAGTAGAAATGGGGTAAATCTATCTGTGACGTGTCAAAATAGAACGTGACGCCATTCAACAGATTGGCTTGTTCTTATATGATACATGACCCCCTGTTTTTATTGCATTTTTATATTGGCGGACGCTCGATCGTTTGATTGATATGTGTTTTAAAATTTTATACGGAGTTAAATGCGCGTTTTTTATCTCTTGATATACAATCGTCCTATATAAAACAAGAAGGAAAATCAATGGTGCAATGTAACCTAAAGAGAGCTAAATGGGATAAATCGATTTCTCTTGGATTCGTACTTAAAGTCGAATTTCAGATGAAAACTAGTAAGCAGAGCTCTGAAACAGACACTGCATGTGCTTTTATGTCGGTTTTGAGTATATTTAGTCAGTTTTCGTGTCTAACAACCGTAATTTCGAGTTTCAGCTTTTTGTGGGTCTTAAAATGGCGTGCCTGGGCTACTTCTTTAATTGAAGTTTAATTCTTTGGTATGGAAATGTAGGCTGCTGTTTGTGGAACATGTTTTCAAAACTTTAGCTTGAAAAAAAAAAGTTTGGTAGGTTTGCCACCACTAAATCTTTCCCCTACCCCCCAAAAATAGGATACTGTGAACAGTTTTAGAAGGGTTTAACTTGTAAACTATTATTAATATACATAAAAACACTGACTTTGTAGCGTACGGCTATTATCAATTTTGATTTCAGTCGAATTTGTGGCATGTTTGAGCGGGTATACACAACTAAAAGTAGACAATATCCCACAAATTGATGGAATTTTACTAAGAAAACACGTTTTGGTGTGCAAATCTGAATATTGTACATATGCAAAGTCCTGCTGATTACTAAAATGCATGTTTTATTGATGTTTATTGAATTATTTTTATAATTTGTCACATTTGTCAAGTATATTGCCAAGAAATGTTATTTCATATGACAATTCAAATAGTGTAAAACTAAAGAAAAATGTCGTTGAATTTGGTCAATTTCAACTTTTTCTATGCATCTTCAAATGTCCGTATCTCGGTCAATGCTTGTTCGATTTGCATAAATTATGCATTTTTGAGCGTGATATATAGCTGAGAATATAAAAACTTTACATTTAAAAATTATGAACTTTGTGTGCTTCTCTTTAAGGTTACATTGCACCATTGCGTTTGTGCTTCCGTGGTGTATAGTCAAATAGTGCCTAATAAAAAAAGTTTCCCTGCCTTACTAGTGATACAAAATGCATGCTTTTGATTGCTTTTTGTTATTATTACCTATAATTCAGCCAAATGATGTATTGTGAACATTGATTAGTGTTTGTTTGAGATATTTAATTATAATTGACATAGACAGTAAAGCGAAAGTAGAAATGGGGTAAATCTATCTGTGACGTGTCAAAATAGAACTTGACGTCATTCAACAGATTGGCTTGTTCTTATATGATACATGACCCCCTGTTTTTATTGCATTTTTATATTGGCGGACGCTCGATCGTTTGATTGATATGTGTTTTAAAATTTTCTACGGAGAAAAATGCGCGTTTTTTATCTCTTGATATACATTCGTCCTATATAAAACAAAGAAGGAAAATCAATGGTGCAATGTAACCTGAAATAAAACATGGTTTCTTAAGCGTAAAACAATTAAACAAACGTAAACAGATCTTAGAAGCACAGAAGAGAAGATGGCAGAACACAGGGAACACTGAAACCGAAGATGCCACCCTAGTGTAAAGGTGATGTTCCGAGGTTATCACATGGAGCATGCTCTTAAACCTTGTACTCGGATGTTTAAAGATACAATGAAATATGAAGTATCCCCATTTTCTATTGATTCGTGCCACCCTATTGAATTCGTGCTCTTACAATTGACCTAATAACACCACTTGTGTACTTTTGCGCGTGTCCAAATTCTATTCAATTATTGCCAAGGTTTCTTCCTGTCTACAAAACTCGCGAAAACCACTGGAAATGAGGGTAAAACAGGTAAAACACCTGTTGTCAATATTGTGCAATTAAACGTTATATACAACAAAATCTTACCAGCATGTGCTACATTTGGTAAACAAAATATAAGAAAATAACAACAATTCAAGTCTATTTCTCACTTGCTTTCATTTTAATAAAATATTACAGCCAAATGCCTGATCAGATTTACACATTTCCCACTGGGGACCTCTTTTTGGATAAGCCAATCAGAAAGCACGAATTCAACAGGAAGCTTCTGGCCGATTTATATCAGTGGACGTGACCTACATTAAGCCAGCTTTTTCACTTTCTCTTTGGCATTTGAATTTTTTTTGATGATAGGTTATGGGTATTGAAATGTTTATCTGGTTATATATTAAAATATTTTTTTAATTCCTTCAATCTACAACGCGCATGAGCAGATCGATATGTTAAGGGGCACGAATTTACAGGAGAAGGGCATACATTGCCGTGACCACCGTCTGCTCCACATATCCTTTATTGACAATAGCAAATGTATGGCTACTCTTTTAGGGGGCTTCATACACGCCGGATTTTAAACACTATTGTAATGTAAAAATATGTGTATGGGGTGGTGATTGTCGTCTGGAGTCCACAATACAAGATAGTGTCACCCCTGTAACCACACCACTGGAGACTGGATGCCACTTAGCATGACGGAGGGGTAGGGTATGGCACACCCACTTAAAGCAACAGACCCTACATTTAAATCGCCTTCCTCATTGTAGGCGTGTCTTTAGTTCACCAGCTCAAGACGAAATCGGGTATTTAAGCGAATACTGCAGGACATCATTTACTTTATAAACAGAATAATTCATATCGTACGTGCACACAGGTAGCATTATATCCTAACAGGAGAAACAAAAATGTCACAATAAGTGACAAATGCCCCCGAAGTGACCTGTAAGTGTGACCTTGACCTTGGAGCAATATGAAACCAACAGATAAATTTAAATCAAAAACAATATTGAAAAAATAATAAAAAAATATTAATAATAATCAATCAATAAATAATAATAATAAAAAAGAATAAATAAATAAAAAAGAAATAAAAAAGAAATAAAAAAAAAGAAATATCACTGTAAGTGATAAATGCCTCCGAATTGTCCTTTGACATCTAAGTATGACTTTGACCTATGAGCATGGACCTGGATTTGTGCATGACACCTCATTTCACATTTGGTTGTGGTGAGCACTTGTGCCAAGTTATTTAAAAATACGTCCAGGCATGCAAAAGTTATTGACCGGACACTATTTGACCTTTGACCTCTAAATGTGACCTTGACCTTGGTGCCACAGACCTGGATTTTGTAAGCGACACATCGTCTTGTTGTGGTGAGCACTTGTGCCAAGTTATTTGAAAATCCGTCCATGAATGCCAGAGTTATTGACTGGACACAATTTGACTTTTGACCTCCAACTGTGACCTTGACCTTGAAGACCTGGGTTTTGCGCGCGACACATCGTCTTCTTATGGTGATCACTTGTGCCAAGTTATTTAAAAAAACCTGCAGGGGTTGTGACGTTACGGTCCGTACACGAAATTGCGCACCTGTTTTTGACCTATGAACTGCAAATGTGACCTTGACCTTTGAGGTACAGACTTGGGTTTTGCGCGCGACACATCGTCTTGTTATGGTGATCACTTGTGCCAAGTAATTTAAAAATCCCTGCAGGGGTTGTGACGTTACGGTCCGGACACGAAATTACGTAACTGTTTTTGACCTATAAACTTCAAGTGTGACCTTGACCTTTGAGGTACGGACTTGGGTTTTGCGCGCGACACATTGTCTTGTTATGGTGATCACTTGTGCCAAGTTATTTAAAAATCCCTGCAGGGGTTGTGACGTTACGGTCTATATCTCTTACAATTCTTACCCCAGCACAACCAGATTTGGCCATTAGCTTCCTTATAGCATTATCTTAAAGGTTGCTTAAGTAATTTTGGTTCCTGTAACCCCTGGGCTCCCATGGAACCCAAATTCTGATGGCCCATAAAATTTGCAATAAAGGCAGATCTAGGTTTGCATGTGAGCATGTATATATCTATAATTTTGGTTTTGGATTACTTATAGCATTATGCATCTTAATCATACTTCACCCATATTGGGGCATGGGCTCCCTCCTCCTCCCCCAACCCGCTCCCACTCCCACCCCCCTCCACATTTTTTTTTTAACTTTTTTTTTTTTTTACATGTTTCTGTGTTGTTTTAGTCAATTCTTACACATATATGTTGCCCCCTCACCAACCCCCACCCCCGACCCCCCGAGTTGAAACAATATTTTTTTTTAAATATTTGTTGTTGTTTTAGTCAATTCTTACACATACATGTTGACCCCTACCCCCACACCCCCAACCCACTCCCGCCTCTCACCCCCGCTTCCGCCCCACCCCCACTTGAAACTCTATATATATATTTTTTTACATATTTCTGCGTTGCTTTTGTCAATTTTTAAACATGTTACCCCTTCACCCCGCCTCCCCTCCCCTCCCCCGCCACTCCCAACCCCCAACCCCACCCGCCCCAACCACACATTCGAAACTAGATTTTTTTTATTTATTTTTTTACATATTTCTGTGTTTTTTGGTCAATTCTTACACATAGCTTCTTACACGTGCTGCTCCCTCCCCCCTACCCCCCTGCTTCTCTCCCCTCCACCCCCCCCTGCCCCCACACTTTTTTTTACATATTTCTGTGTTGTTTTGGTCAATTCTTACACACACCTATGTTGCACCCCCTCCCCCACCCACTGGAATATTTTTATTTAATGTTTATTGTTTTTTACATTTATCTGTGTTGTTTTGGTAATTTCTTACACATAGTTTCTTACACATATATGTTGCCCACTCCACCCCATTCCCCCCCCACCCGCACTCCCCCCCCCCCCCCCCCACCATCGAAACTCGATATATATATATATATTATTTATTTTTTTTGACATATTTTTGTGTTGTTTTTTTGTCAATTCTCACACATCCTGGCATGTTCATGCCTTTTAGGCGGCATATAACCTTTCTTGTGTTGGTGCGCCTTTAAACCCCACTTCAATTCAAAACTCCCCCACCCCCACCCTGCACCCCACTCAAAATTCGATTTTTTTTTTTATTATTTTGTGTTGTTTTGGTCAATTCTTACACATAGTTATATTGTGCCCCCAACCCCACCCCACATTGTTGTAGCCTTGTTTTCTGATGGTATATACTAGCTATAAATTTATTATTCTCTGAAAAATCGAATAGTCGAGCTGCGCTGTTCTCCGACAGCTCTTGTTGACCTATGAACTTCAAGTGTGACCTTGACTTTTGAGGTACGGACCTGGGTTTTGCGCGCGACATCGTCTTGTTATGGTGATCACTTGTGCCAAGTTATTTAAAAATCCCTGCAGGGGTTGTGAAGTTACTGTCCGGACACGAACTTCGGAATGGTGGACGGACAGACAGAATCTGGACGGACGGTGCGATTACTATATGCCCCCGAATTTTTTTTCGGGGGCATAAAAATAATCAATCAATCAATAAATAAAAAAAATATGAATAAATATATAAAAAATAAAAATATTGAAAAAAATATATAATAAAAAAATTATTAAAAAAAATTAAAAAAATTAAAACAAATTACTAAAAATATATGTATATATATATATATATATTAATTAAAAAAAAAAAAAATCACATGAAATTTAAGAAATAAATGAAAAAAACAAATTAAGTATGACCTTGGAGCCATGGACCTGAATTTTGTGCACGACACGTCGTTTGGTTGTGATGAGCACTTGTGCCAAGTTATTTGAAAATCCGTCCCGGCATGCAAAAGTTATTGACCTTACACGATTTTGACCTTTGACCTCTAAGTTTGACCTTGACCTTGGGGACACAGACCTGGATTTTGTGCGCGACACATCGTCTTGTTGTGGTGAGCACTTGTGCCAAGTTATTTGAAAATCCGTCCATGAATGCCAGTGTTATTGACCGGTCACAATTTTACTTTTGACCTCCAAGTGTGACCTTGACGCCCTGGGTTTTGCGCGCGACACATCGTCTTGTTATGGTGATCACTTGTGCCAAGTTATTTAAAAATCCCTGCAGGGATTGTGACGTTACGGTCCGGACACTAAATTGCTTACCGGTTTTTTACCTATGAACTGCAAGTGTGACCTTGACCTTTGAGGTACGGACCTGGGTTTTGCGTGCGACACATCGTCTTGTTATGGTGATCACTTGTGCCAAGTAATTTAAAAATCCCTGCAGGGGTTGTGACGTAACGGTCCGGACACGAAAATGCCTACCTGTTTTTTACCTATGAACTGCAAGTGTGACCTTGACCTTTGAGGTACGGACCTGGGTATTGCGCGCGACACATCATCTTGTTATGGTGATCACTTGTGCCAAGCTATTTAAAAATCCCTGCAGGGGTTGTGACGTTACGGTCCGGACACGAAAATGCCTACCTGTTTTTGACCTATAACTGCATGTGTGATATTGACCTTTGAGGTACGGACCTGGGTATTGCGCGCGACACATCATCTTGTTATGGTGATCACTTGTGCCAAGTTATTTAAAAATCCCTGCAGAGGTTGTGACGTTACGGTCCGGACGCATAATTGCGTACCTATTTTTGACCTATGAACTGCAAGTGTGACCTTGACCTTGGAGCCACGGACCTGGATTTTATGCGCGACAAGTCGGCTTGTTGTGGTGAGCAATTGTGCAAAGTTATTTGAAAATCCGTCCATTATTGTCAGAGTTATGAAGCGAACACGATTGTACAAACGAACGGATTTTGACCTTTGACCTCTAAGTGTGACCTTGACCTTGGAGCCACAGACATGGATTTTGTGTGCGACAAGTCGTCTTTTTGTGGTGAGCAATTGTGCGAAGTTATTTGAAAATCCGTCCATTATTGTCAGAGTTATGAAGCGAACACGATTGTACAGACGAACGGATTTTGACCTTTGACCTCTAAGTGTGACCTTGACCTTGGAGCCACAGACCTGGATTTTGTGCGGGACATGTCGTCTTGTTGTGGTGAGCAATTGTGCGAAGTTATTTGAAAATCCGTCTATTATTGTCAGAGTTATGAAGCGGACACGATTGTACCGACGAACGGACAGACAGTGCGACTACTGTATGCCACCCTTAGGGGGCATAAAAAAGATTTGCCTCTCTTGGGACTTCAACACACGATCTTCTTCAAATTTACAGCCAGACGTTCTAACCACTGAATGATAGGAACTTCTTGCGAATATGGTATATTTAGTACCATTTATTCTGATGCAATATAACGTATTTGGACGCACCTCTAGGTTTAATAATAGTTCAGCACTATCAGCAATAAGTGTTTATTTTTCGAGCGACGGCATTTTTAGTAGAAGTACTTCATTGATAACATCGCAGGGCCGATGTCATTCCCATTCAGGTCATATAAGGTCATAAAGCAGGTCAAAATTCAAACAAGTGCAAAAAAAAAGAACACAATTTAATGTCTGCTACAATAACTCGAGTAATTTTAATCCAAAGGTAACCAAACTTGGACACAATACTTATGGGCAAAATATCTCGGCAAAGTTCGTTAACAAGCCAAATTGCACCAGTATACCCGGAGTCGTTGGCCGTTAATTGGTGAAAATTGTTGAAATTGACGATGTTCGCAGAGCGCAAGAACCACAACTCTGCTTTCATTTAAATTAGAGTTATTGCCCTTTGTAATTTTATACTTATAATTCGTGTCCGCTCCAGAACTCGAAAAATACTTGCGGGACTCCAGTGAAACAGCAGCATATTGTACATATTATAGCGGAAATTTCACACTATAATAGGGCAATGAGAGGAAGTGCATATTGCAGTAACCATAACTCTGCTTTCATTTAATTCAGATTTATTGCCCCTTGTAAGTTATACTTATAATTCGTGTCTGCTCCATAACATAAAAACTACCAATTGGACTTCATTCAAATTCCACACAATGATAGAAGACTATGAGAGTAAGTGCATAATGAGAGTATTTGTAGAATGCAAGAACCATAACCCTGTCTTCATTTAATTTAGAGTTATTGTCTGTTGTAATGCTATACTTACAATTCTTATCCGGAGCATAACTAAAGAAATACTAAAATGAAATATCACACAATGATAGAGGGCAAGTAGATGAAGTGAAGATTGCAATAACCATAACTCCATCTTCATGGACAATAGATTAGAGTTATTGGCCTTTGTAATTCTATACTTAAAATTCTTGTCCAAAATATAGCTTCAGAACTACTAATGGATCTGCAATGAAACACAATGACAGAGAGAAAAGAGGATGTGGAGAATGCAAGGACCATAACTACGTTTATTTAGAGTTATTGCCCATTGTTATGTTATACTTATTATTGTCAGGTGCATAGCTTAAAAGCTACTAATGGGACTGTTATGGAACTTCGCACAAAGATAGAGGGCAATGAGAGGAAGTGCAGATATCAGATTGAAATTAGAGTTACTGCCTTGTGTAGCGTTACACTTATATGTTTTGTTCATTTTACTTTCTGCTTTAGGCTTTTTTTTTTTAATAACTTGGTTTACAGATCCGCCGAGTCTAATTTTCCCGTTTTGGAAAAAAAAAAAAATTGTACTTTTCCCTTTTTTTTTTCTTTTTTTTTTCCACTCGTGTCAAGGACATGCTCGGTTATCTACAGTCTAAAGTGTGCTATTAAATATGGATTTCGATAGGGATCTACGAAAAGTGATGTTCGATTTTTGATTCTCTCCCCCTTTTTGACTTAAAGGGACACTGTCCGTAACTTTTAGCTTATAAAACACACACTAATTAAGCTCGCACACATTACACACCAAACATTACTGAATATTTACTAATTAAAGCAGGATTGTTTGGCGAAATTCAAACGCGGTACAAAAAAAAGGAGAAACCATTTCGGGCGTTTGAACTCGCAGCCCAAACTAAAATTACACTTGCGGTAATAATAGTGAACGTAAAGTGGTCGGCCTAGCTCCCAACTGAGCTAAGCGGGCTATACATATTACGCACTAAATACTATGGTCAAAACCTAATGCGCTAATGAAGTCACTTGATCGCAGAAAAGGTAAATATGGTGGGTCCTACTTTATTTACAAATAATAATTTAAGCTTTTTTTTTTCAAACTCACGAATGTATTACTACAGACTTCTTAGTGTCTATGCTCATGTTTTCATGTATATATTTCACTGAATAAAAGTTAGACAGTTATTTGGTTATGCTCCCTATCTGCTTACTTACGGATAGTGCCAACATTTTGCTTGTAATTTTTTCTCTCAATTTCCCCCCCCCCGCCCCCCCCCCCCCCCCCCCCACCCCCGAGTAATTTTATTTTTATTTCGACCTCCCGACGTAATTTTTTCAGAAAAAATCCGTAAACCAAGTTATTAAAAAAAAAAGGCCTTATGTGCACTGATAAAACTTCCTTTAAACAAAGCATCCACTCATGGGTTATACAGCTACATAAGAAAAACACTGAAACGGGGGATATGGCAGATTTTTCCTGTGCGAACAATATTACGTATATGTGTCGACGTGCCGTAATACACCATTCATTCATTCATCCAAATAAAACCAAACCTTGACAAAATGCTTATGACCAAACACTTCTCGATATATTCTGATAACCTGCCAGATCCCAACCGTGTACCCTCATATAGTTCCTTAGCAGGTTCTAAGCAGTTTCTGGGTCCCTCACACGCTTTTTTGGTAAAGTTTGCGGACCGGGTTAGTGATCAAGTACAACGTTGCATTGGTTAGCATTTCAGTACGGCGCACCAACACAAAAAGGTTATATGGCGCCGACAAGAATGAACATAGTCCAGGCTGGCTTACATGTAAAAAGACATAGAACCTTCTCATCTGGTGGAAAATATTACTTCAGTCAAAATTTAAGATTTTTTACACGTTTTGAAATCACCTTATAAACCTCCAGGGAACACTCCAAACCATCTATTTTAAGATAAATATTTAGCTGTAGATTTTATTTGTCCATAACCTTATTATCAATTTTAAGAACGATAGAAAAATGTGTTTAAAAAATGGATAAAATTTGACTTAAGCTATTGCTAAGAAGTTTTATGAATATGGACACTGCAGAGTTGCTGCAAATTCTCTCGTAAACACTCTCTTTTAGTATTACAAACAAACCTATAAACACACATAAAAAACATAATATCGGGTGGCGGACACATTCATGAATGCTCTCTTCAAACCACTTATGAAACCAATTATTCATGACGATTTCAATAGCGTACAACTACAATGGAACAAGTGCCGCACTTTGGCTCAAGTTGATTACATTGTTTTAGGTGACGTCCACCGTTTAACAATGAAAACAGAAAGGTTAAAGACTCTTATTAAGTGATAAGACAAGTGCACTGAGACAAGTGTATTGCTTTAAAGGTTCGACGAAGGTTATACTTATAGTGTGGTAAGTATGATGAAAATCTGTGATTTGTTTCACTTGAAGTGCCTAAAACAAGTACATTTAAGTTTGGATGTGTTAACTGTGCGACTTAATTGGCGTTCAGCGTGATTTGGGTCGACAATTTGCATTACTGTTTTGTATTTTAGTTACGTTTGTGTGGTTTTGATGGTCATAAAGTGTACTAGTCATCATCGCTCAAGCTGAGAAGATTGCACGTGGTCTGGCTTATCGACACGAAATCAGACCTGACCCACGTCGTCTGTGCGGATGCGTGCACGTGTGTGCGATTGTTTACGTGCGTTTGTACGCATGCTGCGTATGCGTGCATTTGTGTGCGCCTGAATGCACCCGAGTGCGTGTGTGCATGTGTGTGCGCCTGCCTGTGTATGCGCATGTCTGACTGCGTGTGTGTGTGCACCCGCGTGCGTGTGTGTACATGTATGAGCAACTGCATGCATGTGTATAGTCAGCTACACGATACGGAACATACGTGCCATCTGGGGTAATAAGTCCAGCTATTGACCTCTCGTCTTCTTCCGCCAGCCTTTGTGACTAATATCACCACTCTGTTTTTAGAGGCACTTGGCTATTTAAAAAAACAAAAAACTTATGTTTTGTATTACATTTCCCTGCATCAAAAGATATCCATTTGTGAAAGAACAACTGGAAGATATTTGTATTACAAGTGCATCAAACGAAGTCCATTTATGAAAGAACATCTACGGAAGATTTATATGCCTGTCTTGCTAGCCAAACAAACAAGGAGGTCAATGACCTTGAAGCTCTACTGATTGATTTTGATTTCAGGAAGTAGTCGCTACAAACTTGTTTTATGAAAATCTATTTTTAGCCGTGGCGGCCATCTTGAATTTCCGGCCGACCTGAAATTTTGCTTGGATCAATTAGACATCAAGAGCAACATTCCTGTGATGTTTCATGAAAATCCGTCAAGTAGTTTCAGAGGAGTAGTCGCTACAAGTTTTCATTATATAACTCTTATGTAAACAAAGATGGCAGCTGACAGCCATGTTTAACATTGAATCAAAAAAATATTCGACCTCGGATAACCATCATGTCATGCTGATCATTTTAGAAAAAGTCCCATATCAAGGTCTTTTATAGTTTTCAAGAAGTAGTCCCTACAAACTAATTTTTTGAAAATCTATTTTTAGCCATGGTGGCCATCTTGAATTTACGGCCGACCTGAAAAAAAAAGCATAAAAAAAAATATCATAAAATCTGGTAAAGTTTGGCAAAGATCAGATGCAAAATGAAGGCCCTATCATATGACGAGGCAAATTATACCATTTTTAACAAAATCAAGGGCCATAATTCCGCTGTTACTGGTCCGATCTGGCTGGTTTTCGAACTTGACCCGAGCTTTCATTGACATTAACCTGATAAAATTTGGTAAAGATCGGATATAAAAAGGAAGGCCCTATCGTCTTAACGAGGCAAAATATAGCATTTTGAACTAAATCAAGGGCATTAACTCCGCTGTTACTGGTCCGATATGGATGGTTTTCGAACTTGTCCGATATGGCTGTTTTTCGAACTTGTCCGAGCTTTCATTGATATTAACAATGTAGTAAAATTTGGTAAAGATAGGATGAAAAATGAAGGCCCTATCCAGTCTTCACCCTAATTTTTTCGCAGCACTTGCCCACTGGGGCAAGTTAACTAGCAAAACCACTTGCCCAAAAGCTTTTTAACTTGCCCGAATTTTATATAGTATTTTCAAAAAGAAAACACATTTTGTGCTTTGGGGTGTATAGAATCATTGGTAGTAAAGAATCATTTCCTGTTTAAATTCAATTTTCTCAGCTCATATATTTTAAGAATCTTTTAAAACTTTCCAGGCTTGAAGATATATCATATAAACATATAATTGTTCAACGGTGAAATTATTTGGGACATTTTTCCATGCAAAATATATCACTGCGTGCAACACCTCTCAGAAAAAATGATTCTATACTACCTGAATGAAGTGTGTTTTTGAAACGAAAAATTCATACTGTCACAATAAACTCAGAAATAAATATTTGCTGTTTTAACAAATGTTAGGGACAAAAGTCAAAATGCAATCGTCAGTTAAGGTAAAACTTGTTGAAGTTTGGCATTTTTAAGGTTAAAATGAAATTATGTAAATATTGGTGCAAAAACGCCTATTAAAAAATCACAGTTTCAGGACAATAATTTTAGAAATCTTACTATCGTAAAACAAAACGGGTAAATCTAAATCAGAAATTAAATAAACATTTTCCTTTCATTTTAAAATTAGACGTTTAACCCAAGTGATTCTATACACCCCAAAGCACTGTATTGTTTCTTTTATTTTCTGTCAAAATTTCATACCTTATTCTCCGAAAGAATAAATCAATGAATAAACAAGGTCCCCCGTCATTTTAAGGTCCCCATCATCATCTTCATGAATCCAATCGAATTGCCAGAAAAAGTACAAACAATGAGACGCCGAGTGCATCTTTTATGTGCAGAGCGGACACGACTGATAAATACAATCAATAAATTTCGAAACAAATACACATTTCAAACTTTTAATGCATTTAATCACAAGTTTTGTTCGTTTTTGTTGTCAGAAAGTCAACAGTTTTCCTACCAACATAAATACTAAATACCCATAATCCTTAGCCATGTATGTATCTTTCAACAAGGCGGCACTAATAACGGGTTCATGACCCGGAATTCTTTACCATTTTTTCTAATGACTGCAATTAGAAAAAGTTGCACCTTTAACCTGTGCAGTTTTTACTCGGCAAATTTCGAGTTTGTCTTCGCGGAGTCTCGTGGCGTAATTTCGTGGCGTAAGGATGCCAAGAAGCTTTTCCGACTCCGCGTATCTTTATCATCGAAACTCCGCGTAATTACGCGATTTGTAAATTCCTCACTCGGCGTGAAAGAGTAAAGTGTGGGCTTCGCGTGAGCTGTACTGTATATTCCACTGAAAAATCACACTTGCCCCATCGGGCAAGCAGATGGTAATTTCTGCTTGCCCGAACTCGAAGCTACTTGCCCCGGACTTCGGGCAAGCCGGTTACGACGAAGACTGCCTATCGTCTTAACGAGGCAAAATATAGCATTTTGAACTAAATCAAGGGCCATAACTCCGCCGTTACTGGTCCGACATGAATGGTTTTCGTACTTGTCCGAGCTTTCATTGATATTAACAATCTGATAAAGTTTGGTAAAGATCGGATGAACAATGAAGCCCCTATCGTCTTAATGAGACAAAAGTTAACGACGAAAGACGGACAGACGGACAACACGCCATCCCATAAGGCCAATAGAGCTAAAAATTAAAACAAGAGGCCCAAGAGGGCCAGTGGACGCTCTACTGGCTAACACGGCTCTTATAACATCATGGAGCGAGTGACTGCCATTAAAAAAGAGCTTTTTAACTAAATCAAGGGCCATAACTAAAGAATCTGGTAAAGTTAGGTAAAGATCAGATGAAAATGAAGGCCCTACCGTATTATCGAGGCAAAATATAGCATTTTTAACTAAATCAAGAGCCATAACTCCTCTGTTACTGGTCCAACATATAGCTAAAAAAAATATATATATATTAATTTAAAAAATCAATAAAAAAAACAATTCAAAAAAATCAATTAAAAATAATAATTAAAAAATAAATAAAAAAAAAATAAAAAAAAAAGATTTTTTTTTTTTTAAAAATAAAAAAATATTAAAAAAATAAAGAAAAAAGAAAAAAAAGAAAAGAAAATAATATAAAAAAGAAAGTCGTAAAAATCTGCTAAAGTTTGGCAAAGATGAAGGCCCTAACGTATGACGAGGCAAATTATAGCATTTTTAACAAAATCAAGGGCCATAACTCCACTGTTACTGGTTCGATCTGGTTGGTTTTCGAACTTGACCAAGCTTTCATTAACAATCTGATAAAGTTTCGTAAAGATCAGATGAAAAATCTTAACGAGGCAAAATATATCATTTTGAACTAAATCAAGGGCCATAACTCCGCTGTTACTGGTCCGATATGAATGGTTTTCGAACTTATCCGAGCTTTCATTGATATTAACAATCTGATAAAGTTTGGTAAAGATCAGATGAACAGTGAAGCCCCTATCGTCTTAACGAGGCAAAATAAAGCATTTTAACTAAATCAAGGGCCATAACTCCACTGTTACTGGTCCAATAGGGCTGGTTTTCAAACTTATTCAAGCTTTCAACAACATTAACAATCTGATAAAGTTTGGTAAAGATCGGACGAACAATGAAGCCCCTATCGTCTTAATGAGGCAAAATATGGCATTTTTAACTAAATCAAGGGCCATAACTCCGCTTTTACTAATCCGATATGGCTGGTTTTCAAACTTGTCCGAGCTTTCATTGATATTAACAATCTGATAAAGTTTGGTAAAGATTGGATGAACAATGAAGCCCCTATCGTCTTAACAAGGCAAACTATAGCATTTTTAACTAAATCAAGGGCCATAACTCCGCCGTTACTGGTCCGATATGGCTGGTTTTCAAACTTGTTTGAGCTTGCAACGACATTAACAATCGGATAAAGATTGGTAAAGATCGGATGAACAATGAAGCCCCTAACATCTTAACGATGCAAAATATAGCATTTTTAACTAAATCAACGGCCATAACTCCTCTGTTACTGGTCCGATATGGCTGGTTTGCAAACTTGCCCAAGCTTTCATTGATATTAACATTGTGGTCAAGTTTAGTAAAGATAGGATGAAAAACGAAGGCCCTATCGTCTTAACAAGGCAAAATATAGCAATATAGCATTTTTAACTAAATCAAGGACCATAACTTCGCTGTTACTTGTCCGATCTGGCTGGTTATCGAACTTGTCCGAGCTTTCATTGATATTAACAATGTAGTAAAGTTTGTTAAAGATAGGATAAAAAATGAAGGCCCTATCGTCTTAACGAGGCAAAATACAGCAGTATAGCATTTTTAACTAAATCAAGGGCCATAACTCCGCTGTTACTTGTCCGATCTTTCTGGTTTTCGAACTCGTCCGAGCTTTCATTGATATTAACAACCTGTTAAAGTATGGTAAAGATGGGATGAAAAATGAAGGCCCTATCGTCTTAACGAGACAAAAGTTAACGCCGACGACGGACAACTCGGCATCCCATAAGCTCTACTGGAGTTTCGAGTGGGGTGGGAAGGCAGGGCGGGAGAGTGGGGGTGTGAAGGGCAACATATATGTGTAAGAGGCTATGTGTAAGTATTGACCAAAACACAGAAATATGTAAAAAAATAAAAATAAAATATTTCAGTTTTGAGAGGGGGTGCAGGGGGTAGGGGGCAACATAGCTATGTGTAAGAATTGACAAAAGCAACACAGAAATATGTAAAAAATATATATATATTGAGTTTCGAGTGGGGGGCAATATGTGTAAGAATTGTCAAAAGCAGCAGAGTAGTATGTAAAAAAAAAAAGAGTTTCGAGTGGGGGGGGGGGGGGGGGGGGGGGGGGTAGGAGGGGGAGAGGCGGGGGTGGGGGTGGGAAGGGGACAATAAATTTAGTAATTTGACTTACAATCAAAATTGTCATAAAGATGTTTATTGTTTCATAAAACGGGCCCCTGGTGCATTATACATTGTCAACTCTGATATCAGTTAATTCATCGATAGAAATATAATAACAATTCAATACAATAATAACAGTTTAAATAACCTGCAGATTTTTTTTTTATTAATTTATTGCATTTATGTAAAATATACAAACATGAAGTAGAAAGATGACTATTATAAAATAAAAAGGATAAAATACTTCACAAAATGACTCAAAATCGTCACATACTAGTATACATGCAAATTTAATTGATTATAATAGAATTGAATTTGGTTTTAATGAGCACCAACACATGAAAAGTTACATGCCGCCAACAGGAATGAAAATGCCAGACATCCTCCATTTACATCCAAGATAAAAAATGTAGAATGGGCCTAGCACCTTCTTACCTGCAGCACTGCAGAGTTGCTGCAAATTCTATAGTACACACTCCATTTATGATGGAGCCACGTGGAGGCTGTGTCTACCCCTCGGCATGTGACAGTGGTTGTATTCTACCCAGGCAACCACACTGGATGATTAATTATAATATACAAACTCATAATACCTACTGTTAACCTTTCTCATCCTTCTATTGGTTAACAATACTGAGGTATATATGCGTTACATTTGAAGAAAATTCCAGAAAAAAACATTTAACTTCATAGTTAGGGTTATTCCATTAAAACATACAAGACCACAGGAAGGTACTTTCGATATTGGACAACCACCCATAAATGCAAAATTTAGTTAAACAAGAGGTCAATGACCTTGAAGCTCTACTGATTGATTTTGATTTCAGGAAGTAGTCGCTACAGACTTGTTTTTTGAAAATCTATTTTTAACCGTGGCGGCCATCTTGAATTTCCGGCCGACCTGAAATTTTGCTAAGATCAATAAGACATTAAGAGCAACATTCCTGTGAAGTTTCATGAAAATCCGTCAGGTAGTTTCAAAGAAGTAGTCGCTACAAGTTTTCATTATATAACTCTATGTAAACAAAGCAGCCATGTTTAAGGTCAAATCAAAACGATTTTCGACAAGGACCAACATCATGTCATACTGATCATTTTAGAAAAAGTCCCATATCAATATCTCTTATTGTTTTGAAGAAGTAGTCGCTACAAACTTATTTATTTTAAATCTATTTTTAGCTGTGGCGGCCATCTTGAATTTCCGGCCGACCTGAAATTTTTCAAGGATCAACTAGACATCAAGTGCAACATTCCTGTGAAGTTTCATGAACATCCGTCAAGTAGTTTCAGAGGAGTAGTCGCTACAAGTTTTTACTATATAACTCTATGTAACCAAAGATGGCCACTGGCAGCCATGTTTAACGTCGAATCAAAATAATTTTCCACAAGGATCTACATCATGTCATGCTGATCGTTTTAGAAAAAGTCCCATATCAATATCACTTATAGTTTTCAAGAAGTAGTCGCTACAAACTTATTTTTTAAAAATCTATTTTTAGCTGTGACGGCCATCTTGAATTTCCGGCCGACCTGAAATTTTGATAGGATCAATAAGACATCAAGAGCAACATTCCTGTAAAGTTTCATGACAATCCGCCAAGTAGTTTCAGAGGAGTAGTCGCTACAAGTTTTTACTATATAACTCTATGTAAACAAAAATGGCCGCTGGCAGCCATGTTTAACGTTGAATCAAAACGTTTTTTGACTAGGATCAACATCATGTAATGCTGATCATTTTAGAAAAAGTCCCATATCAATATCACTTATAGTTTTCAAGAAGTAGTCGCTACAAACTTATTTTTTAAAAATCTATTTTTAGCTGTGACGGCCATCTTGAATTTCCGGCCGACCTGAAATTTTTCTAGGATCAATTAGACATCAAGAGCAACATTCCTGTAAAGTTTCATGACAATCCGCCAAGCAGTTTCAGAGAAGTAGTCGCTACAAGTTTTTACTATATAACTCTATGTAAACAAAGATGGCCGCTGGCAGCCATGTTTAACGTTGAATCAAAACGATTTTTGACTAGGATCAACATCATGTCATGCTGATCATTTTAGAAAAAGTCCCATATCAATATCACTTATAGTTTTCAAGAAGAAGTCGCTACAAACTTGTATTTTAAAACTCTATTTTTAGCTTTGGCGGCCATCTTGGATTTCACATCAACATGAATTTTTGCTAGGATCAACTAGACTTTATGGGCAACATTTCTGTAAAGTTTCATGAATATCCATCCAGTAGTTTCAGCTGTGAAGTCGCTACAAATAAAAGTTTACGGACAGACAGACGGACAGACGGACAGACGGACGGACGACGGACGCCGCACCACGGCATAAGCTCCGCTGATCTCTGATCAGTTGAGCTAAAAAACCAACGGAAACTAGTGTGGTTATTAAATTGTCTTCCTGGGATCCTGGGTATGTTTTAATGGAATAGCCCTTATTTCTAAAACTAATACATGTAATTAAGAAATAAAATATTTCCAGCAGGTTTATATTGTCCAAGATCAATACCAGTGGGCAGAACGTGAAGGTCATCGATACCAAGGGCCGCAGGCTACGGGTTTCAATGTGTTTCAAGTCCCAAACACCAGGTTTTGATGTGCACAATATAAACCCGCTGGACATATTTGATTTCTTATCTGACATGGATTTTTCATGTATTTAATACACACATTTTCGAGAGATTAAACTTAATACAAACGAATTCTGACAACTTACATTGTATGCCCATCTCTCGACGCCAACGTTGCTTCAAAATTACGTAATTGTTGTTTTGGATATTTTCTGACGTTTAAAATTAGGTCCTAACGGTTAAAGAATGTGACATCAGAGGTCTTGATAGGAATGTTAAAACCACCTCAATAACCAGTCAGCAATGAGTATTCTTAATAACCAATCAGCAATGAGTATTTTAATAGACTGTTAGATTTCCTTATGCAATACTACCACCAGGCCTGTAAAAGTTACCTCAGGTACTAGGGAGCTACCATGACTATTTCCATGAACCACCAGGCCTGTAGAAGTTACATCGGGCACACAGGAGCTACCATGACTATTTCCATGAACCACCAGGCCTGCAGAAGTTACCAGTTACGACGACTATTTCCATGAACAAGAAATCGGCAGACATTCAATCAGTCATCTGGCTGATCAAACAGTCCTTTTTCACAAAGCCATCTTTAAAGGGACACACCCCAATCTTGATTTTAAAAAATTGCAGAGTGCGGTTTAGTTTTTCAACATAACTTCCAGTTGTTTAGTCATTAATATTAATTATTAAAATAATTCAAAGCAAATTGTTTTAATATATTACAAACAGTTGACAATATTGCACCAATAATATATTTAAACATTTGGTAGAATATCGAATACAAATTAAAAATCTCAAAATTGGGAGCCCATGGGTTACAGGAACCAAAATTGCTTATGCAGCCCTTAAGATAATGCTATAAGGAAGCCCATGTCCAAATTTGGTTGTGCTAGGATAAGAATGTAAGAGATATAGACTTGTAAACACAGCTTACACGCAAACCTTGATGTGGGACGCCGACGCCAACGCCGACCCCGGGGTGATTACATAAGCTCTCTTATTCTTCGAATAGTCGAGCTAAAAATGAGTATATTTTCATAAAATAGACAAAAGAGCAGAACTTGAATTAAGTGTACCGGTACTATAATAAAACAAGAGGGCCATGATGGCCCTATATCGCTCACCTGAGTTAATTTGAACCAATAAAAGAGGGCCAGGGCCAAGATGGCCCTAAAGCGATCATCTGAGTACTGGCACATTATCGAACTTCTTCGAAATCTTATGGTCCTATACACATTATCGAACTTCTTCGAAATCTTATGGTCCTATACAATCTATGCAAGTTTGGTTAGTTCAAGAAATGTGGGCTCTGTTGTGTATAACAACATTGATATAGACAGTTTAAGACACTGACAAAGTTTGGTAAAGATCGAATATAAAATGAAGGTGCTAGAGAATAACACCTTGGGCAGAGCAAAATGTGACCCCAGGGCTACATGTAATATATGAGAGCTGTGTGCTTTGTGGTTTTAGAGAAGATTTTTTTTTAAGTTTTTCCCTATACAAGTCTATGTAAAACGTGACCACTGGGGTGGGGCCAAATGTGAACCCAGGGTCACCATTTGAACAAACTTGGTAAAGGACCATAAGAGTATAGTAAATGCAAAATATTAAACCTCTGGCTCTTGTAGTTCCAGAGAAGAAGTCTTTAATGTGTTTCCTATATAAGTCTATGTGAAACTGTGACCCACGGAGTGGGGTCAAATTTTACCCCTGGGTCTTCATTTGAACAAACTTGGTAGGGGACCATAATCTAATAGTAAATTCAAAATATTAAACCTCTGGCTCTTGCAGTTCCAGAGAAGAAGATTTTTTCCAGTTTTTCCCTATACAAGCCTATGTAAAACTGTGACCACCGGGGCGGGGCCAAATGTGGCCCCTGGGTCACCATTTGAACAAAATTGGTAGAGGACCATGAGCTTATAGCAAAAGCAAAATATTAAACCTCTGGCTCTTGCAGTTTCAGAGAAGAAGGCTTTTTAAGTTTTTCCCTATTCATATCTATGTAAAACTGTGACCCCCAGGGCGGGGACAAATTCGACCCCAGGGTCACCATTTGAACAAACTAAGTAGAGAACCATAAGCTGATGCTACATGTAATACATGAGAGCTCAGTGCCATGTGGTTCCAGAGATGAAGGTTTTTTAAGTTTTTCCCTATACAAGCCTATGTAAAACTGTGACCCTCGGGGCGGGGCCAAATGTGACCCCTGGGTCACCATTTGAACAAACTTTATAAAGGACCATAAGCTTATAGTAAATGCAAAATATCAAACCCCTGGCTCTTGCAGTTTCCGAGAAGAAGATTTTATAAAAAAAAATCCTATACAAGTCTATGTAAAACTGTGGCCCCCGGGGCGGGGACAAGTTTGACCCAATGGTCACCATTTGAACAAACTAAGTAGAGGACCATAAGCTGATGCTACATGTAATACATGAGAGCTCCGTGCCATGTGGTTCCAGAGAAGAAGATTTTTTTTCAGTTTTTCACTATACAAGCCTATGTAAAACTGTGACCCCCGGGGCGGGGCCAAATGTGACCCCTGGGTCACCATTTGAACAAACTTGGTAAAGGACCATAAGCTTATAGTAAATGCAAAATATCAAACCTCTGGCTCTTGCAGTTTCTGAGAAGAAGATTTAAAAAAAAAAATCCTATATAAGTCTATGTAAAACTGTGACACCCGGGGCAGGGACAAATTTGACCCCAGGGTCACCATTTGAACAAACTTAGTAGAGGACCATAAGCTGATGCTACATGTAATACATGAGACCTCTGTGCCTTGTGGTTTCAGAGAAGAAGATTTTTTAAAGTTTTTTCCTATATGTCTATATGAAAAACATGCAAAATCTCAATATACGAACTTTGGACCCCTGGGGCATGGCCATTTTTGACCCTGGGGACTTCATTTGAACAAACTTGATAGTCTAGACGTTGGCGATCATTTTAAAAGAAAAACTGTCGAAATCTATCCAGCGGTTCTTGAGTAGAAGATTTTTTAAGGTTTCAACTATATATGGTAATGGCGGCCATCTTGGATGTCGCGCTGACCTTATTTTAACAAATCTAAAAAGCATTCACCTAAGGATCATCCACGTGAAGTTTGGTCAAAATTAGCCAAGAGGTTTCTGAGGAGAAGTTATTTGAAGCAAAAGTTAACGACGGACGACGGACGACGACGACGGACGACGACGGACGACGGACGAAGAGTGATCCCAATAGTTCACCTTTGAGCCTTAGGCTCAGGTGAGCTAAAAAGACTAAGATCGGAACATTTATTTCGTAATTGTTAAACCTTTAGATATATCCCTTTTAAGGGTAAAAGAATGGAAACAAGCTGTATAATGTTTTTCAAAAGGACTGAAAAAGTCTGTCAAAATGTATTTATCATACACAAAAATTCAAACACTGTAACTGATTTGGTGATGAAAGGGAAATAACTTCTTAAAAATATTTGAACCTGAATGCAGCTAAAACTACAAGGGTTTTGTAGCAGATTTGACATATGTGTTAAAATAAAGAATATTCTCCTTTCATATACACCAACTGATGAATGTACGATTAAATATACAAATCTGAAGGTGCTTCAAATGATTTGTGCATCGTCATTCGATTCAAAATGGCGATATGGATGACAATAACAAATATGTTTATAAAATGGTGTGTACTATTATTACCTATTTATTAATAGTTGATTGGTTTTGTTTGATGTTTTACGTAATTTTGAACACGTCAGGTTATATATGAAGGTTGATTTTTTTTTGATGGAGGCAGACCACCCACTTTTCCTGGGTAGAACTAGTACTGTACACCTCCTGCCATCCAAAAGAATCGACACTTCCTCACAAGTCGAGCTCCCAGGATTCGAACTGGCAGCGGTGAGAGGCAAAACCGTTTACAATGCAATGTTGTTAACCACTCGACCACAGAGACGCTATTATTAGTTGACCTAGTACAATGTAATGACTAATATGTAATATATTATATACTTATAGGTTATTTAACATGGTTCTGTACAATACGGAGATATATTTGGACGAGTACACAGCTGGAAAAGTCATATTGGACGAGCCGTTAGGCGAGTCCAATATGATTTTTTCCAGCTGTGTACGAGTCCAAATATATCCCGTATTGTACAGAACCATGTTAAGTAACCTTTTTATTCTATACCTTTATTTTAACCAATCATTTATAATTCGGATATAACTTTCGTTTGTTTCATGCTTTCAAGCAAGTCGCTATGAACATCGAAAGCACAATTGCATGTAGGTCTATGTATTTTATATATTGTGTTCGACATGGCTTACTCTCAAGCTTTATTTGCTTGAAAGAATGCCCATTTCTCCGTTGTCAACAGTGATTAAATACTACCGAAGGTCAGTTTCAAACAATGATATATTATGCTAGTTTTTTGTGTTTTTTTTTTGTTATAAAGGAAAATTAAATAAAAATATGTGCAATAGATAGGTTTTCATTACTTGACAACAATTTATGGTTAGGTAATGACAGAAGCCTGTCGGTTCTGATTTTTATTCGGACCTTTTCACGCGTTTCGGTCTTTATCATAGGTTTAACATGGAACCTGTGAAGCGTACAATACGAACAAAATACGGGATATTTTGTACGCGCGTGCGTCCCGATACGGAAATATATTGTACGGTCACATGACTCGAAAGAGCGTCTACGATTGGATGTATAAATTAGGTATAGAATAATGTTATGTATTATTTGGCAGTATTAATGGCCTTTCTATTGAAGGGATGCACGGCAATCTTTTTTTAAAAACTTGCTGAGTCTCGTTATTTTTCTACATAAATTGCATTCGTTCAATTATTAATATTACTTATAAGAACAGTATAAAGCAAATTGTTTTTGCGCTGTACTAACTGTTGATTACATTTCATCAATAATATATTCAAACTTGTGGTAGAATAATGAAGAAAAGCTGAAAACTCAAAATTGTATTTAAATATATGCAAGCAGATTTAAAGTCAAAATAATACTGGATTAATAAATCGAGAGGCTAATTTTAATACTTGATAAATACTTCAACATTGCCGTGTGTCTCTTTAAGCAGAGCGCATCTTATGTAGAGAGGGTAAAGATTCAGAATTTGAAACCTTCTTGCCTTTCACCGCAGCAGGTTGGAATCCCTCTTGGAGCGCGACTTGCGAGATAGTGTTTTTGGTAAGGGGAGGTATACAGTACTGGTTCTACCCAGGAATAAGTTGGGTGGTTTGCCTCTACCACAAAAATCGACCTTTTTACATAGCCTATAATATGATGAAAAATGATGGACACCATTCAATCAACAATAAATATCAGACTGACACATGTGTTTAACATGACACATGTGTTTAACATGTAAGTAAAAAGAATGCAATTTCGATTTAAGTAAAATACATAAAGCCTTTAAATATCAATATCACTTATAGTTTTCAAGAAGTAGTCGCTACAAACTTGAATTTTGAAAATCTATTTTTAGCCATGGCGGCCATCTTGAATTTCCGGCCGACCTGAAATTTTGCTAGGATCAATTAGACATCAAGAGCAATATTCCTGTAAAGTTTCATGAAAATCCATTGAGTAATTACAGAGGAGTAATCGTTACAAGTTTTTACTAGATAACTCTATGTAAACAAAGATGGCCACTGACAGCCATGTTTAACATCGAATCAAAATGATTTTCGACAAGGACCAACAACATGACATGCTGATCATTTTAGAAAAAGTCCCATATCAATATCACTTATAGTTTTCAAGAAGTAGTCGTCATAAAATTGTTTTTTGAAAATCTATTTTTAGCCGTGGCGGCCATCTTGAATTACCGGCCGACCTGGAGTTATGCTAGGATCAATTAGACATCAAGAGCAACATTCGTGTGAAGTTTCATGAAAATCCGTCAAGTAGTTTCAGAGGAGTAGTCGCTACAAGTTTTCATTATAACTCTATGTAAACAAAGATGGCCGCTGGCAGCCATGTTTAACATCGAATCAAAATAATTTTCGAGAAGGATCAACATCATGTCATACTGATCATTTTAGGAAAAGACGCATATCAATATCACTTATAGTTTTCAAGAAGTAGTCGCTACAAACTTGTATTCTGAAAAATTATTTTTAGCCGTGGCGGCCATCTTGAATTTCCGGCCAACCTGAAATTTTGCTAGGATCATTAATACATCAATAGCAACATTCCTGTGAAGTTTCATGGAAATCCGTCGAGTAGTTTTAGAGGAGTAGTCGCTACAAGTTTTTACTAAATAACTCTATGTAAATAAAGATGGCCGCTGGCGGCCATGTTTAACTTCAAATCAAAACAATTTTAGACAAGGACCAACATCATGTCATGCTGATCATTTTAGAAAAAGTCCCATTTCAATATCACTTAAGAGTTTTCAAGAAGTAGTCTCTACAAACTTGTTTTTTAAAAATCTATTTTTAGATTTGGATTTCACTTCAACATGAATTTTTGCTAGAATCAACTAGACTTAATGTGCAACATTTCTGTAAAGTTTCAGGAAAATCCATTCAGTAGTTTCAGAGGAGAAGTCGCTGCAAAAAAAAGTTTACGGATAAGCTCTGCTGATCTCTGACAAGAGGCCCAAGAGGGCCTTTGGACGCTCTACTTGCCAGGGCTTTTTTTTGGCCGTTTTTATAGCCGTTATTCGGTCATATTCCCAATGGCAAAACATATATTTTTTTCCCAATTTTGAGGAAAAAATTACCAATTTGAAAAAAAAAATAAAAAAATTTAAGTGTGCCAATCCAATGATTGGGGTTCAAAAGCTTAAATAAATGCTTCTGTTTATCTTGGTGTACAAAAACAGTATTAAAAGATATAATTATGAAAGGAATGCTTTACTTTATATTTTTCCGAATTTTATTAAAAATCGCGCTAAATTTCCCAATTTTATGAAAAATCGTGCTAAAATTCCCAATTCCAGGGGTACGGGTCATGTTCCCAAAATTATGAAAAAAAGCCCTGCTTGCTCTAGAAAAAGTTTATGTATAAGGGGCCATAACTCTTTCAAATATCGTTCAACAAGAACATGGTGATGATATACACAACTTGGCTTGGTACTGATTGTCCCTGACAAGTTTCGTTGAAATCCAGCCAGAGGTTCAGGAGAACTAGTCTGTACAAAGTTAGTGTATTAAAACCTTTAAGGGGTCATAACTCTGCCAAAATTCATTCCACCACAACGCGGCAATGACAGGTGCAACTAGGATTGGTACTGATCATCCCCATCAAGATTTGTTGAAATCCAGCAAGGAGTTCAGAAGAGACTAATCTGGACAATGTTTGGCTATTAAAACCTTTAAAGGGCCATAACTCTGCCAAAAATAATTCAACACTAATATGGCGATGATATGCACAACTAGGCTTGATACTGATCATCCTTGTCAAATTTCGTTAAAATCCAGTCAGGGATTCAGGAGAACTAGCCCGGAAAATGTGTATCAAAAAACTTTAAAGGGCCATAACTCCACCAAAAATCTGTTAACCGGAATGCCACGATCATATGCACAACTATGCTTGCTACTGATCATCCCTGTAAAGTTTTGTTGAAATGTAGCGAGGCATTCAGGAGAACTAGTCCAGACAAAGTTTGTGTATTAAAACCTTTAAAGGGCCATAACTTTGCCAAAAATCATTCAACTGGAACACGGCAATGATTCGCACAACTAGACCTGATACTGATCATCCTTGTCAAGTTTCGTTAAAATCCAGCCAGGGGTTCAGGAGAACTGGTCCAGACAAAGTTTGTGTATTAAAACCTTTTAAGGGACATAACTCTGCCAAAATCATTCAACCGGAACACGGTGACGATATGTAGAACTAGGCTTGGTACTGATCATCCTTGAAAAGTTTCACTGAAATCTGGCCAAATAAAGGCCCTTCCTTCTTAATGAGGCCAAAATATAGCATATTTCAGAAATCAAGGGCCATAACTCCGGTGTAAATGGTCCAATCTGGCTGGTTTTGAAAATTATTGGAGCTTTCATTGATAGTAACAATCTGGTAAAGTTTGGTAAAGATCGGATGAAAAATGAAGGCCCTATCGTAGTATTACAAGGCAAAATATAGCATATTTAACTAAATCAAGGGCCATAACTCCGCTGTTTCTAGTCCGATCTGGTTGGTTTTCAAACTTGTCCGAGCTTTCATTTATATTAACAATCTGGTAAAGTTTGGTAAAGATCGGACGAAAAATGAAGGCCCTATCGTAATATAATTTTTTTAACTAAAGGGCTATAACTCTGCTGTTGCTGGTTCGAACTGGCTGGTTTTCGAACTTGTCTCAGCTTTCATTGATAGTAACAATCTGGTACAGTTGGGTAAAGATCGGATGAAAAATGAAGGCCCTATCATCTTAACAAGGCAAAATATAGCATTTTTAACTAAACCAAGGGCCATAACTCTGCTGTTATTGGTCCGATCTCGCTGTTTTTTTTTAACTAGTCCGAGCTTTCATTGATATTAACAATCTGGTAAAGTTTGGTAAAGATCGGATGAAAAATGAAGGCCCTATCGTCTTAACGAGGCAACATATAGCATTTTTAACTAAGTCAAGGGCCATAACTCCGCTGTTGCTAGTCCGTTCTGGCTGGTTTTCAAAATTGTCCGAGCTTTCATTGATATTAACAATCTGTTAAAGTTTGGTAAAGATCGGATGAAAAATGAAGGCCCTATCGTCTTAACGAGGTAAAAGTAAACGGACGGAGGGACGACAGACGACGGACGACGGAAGATGGACAACACACCATCCCATAAGTGGCCAGTAGAGCTAAAAATGAAGGCCCTATCGTCTTAACGAGGCAAAATAAAGCATTTTGAACTAAATCAAGGGCCATAACTCCGCTGTTACTGGTCCGATATAAATGGTTTTCGAAATTGTCCGAGCTTTCATTGATATTAACAATCTGATAAAGTTTGGTAAAGATCAGATGAGCAATGAAGCCCCTATCGTCTTAACGAGGCAAAACACCACACCATCCTATAAGCTCTGCTAGCCCTTGCTGGCCCTTGGCCAGTAGAGCTAACTAATGGTCCAATCTGGCTGGTTTTAGAACTTGTCCGAGCTTTCATTGATATTAACAATCTGATAAGGTTTGGTAAAGATCGGATGAACAATGAAGCCTCTATTGTCTTAACGAGGCAAAATATAGCATTTTTAACTAAATCAAGGGCCATAACTCTGCTGTTACTAGTCCGATATGGCTGGTTTTTCGAACTTGTCCAAGCTTTCATTGATATTACCAATGTGGTAAAGTTTGGTAAAGATAGGATGCAAAATGAAGGTCCTATATCGTCTTAACGAGGCAAAATATAGCATTAACTAAATCAAGGACCATAACTCCGCTGTTACTGGTCCGATCTGGCTGGTTTTCGAACTTGTCCGTGCTTTCATTGATATTAACGATCTGTTAAAGTTTGGTAAAGATCGGCTGAAAAATGAAGGCCCTATCGTCTTAACGAGGTAAAAGTTAACAGACGGACGGACGACGGACAACTCGCCATCCCATAAGCTCTGCTTGCTGGCCCTTGGCCAGTAGAGCTAAAAACTATCTACCAACTGATCACATCATCAAACACTTACATGATCAGTAGCACATCAGTGACATTTACATGATCAAGAAGAGCACATCAAACATTTCCCTGATCAGGAGCACATTAAACATATACATGATCAAGAAGAGCACATCAAACATTTACACGATTAGGAGTACATTAAACATTTACATGATCAAGAAGAGCACATCAAACATTTACTAAACTATTATAAAATTCTATCACTATCCGGCATTGGTCGTGTGTTCTACCACCCTTTATATTGTTAATTACTTGATCAGAAGCATAACAAATATTTACAAGTTCATTACATTATATATTATCCATACCTGTTCATGTATTTTCGTGTTTGTTCTGGTCCACTTTTTGAAAGAATCCTTTTCGCAAATGTCACATTTGAACACCCTGTCCTCCGGGTTTCCATGACGCCGATGATGTTTATTCAACGTGCTCTTATCACGGAAGCACACACCGCACACATCACAAATGAACGGTTTTTCACCTACGAACATAAAGGAGAAAAAGAGCGCTGTACATTACTCGCATCTGGATTTTCAAAAAAGATCAAAAGCAATTACATTTTTAAGAGTGATAACACCACATTGCCAGCAATCTCAAATTAATCATCAATGCAGAAATACAAAGAATAGGTAATTCATAATGATAAGTCACTGGAAGAAAACAATTAAATTGAATTGGGGTTTTAAGGCGCACCAACACATGAAAGGTTATATGGCGCCTAAAAGGAATGAACATGCCAGGCTCATCCTCCATGTACATCGAGATAAAATATGGAGAACGGGCCTAGAACCTTCTCACCCTGAACTGCAGAGTTGCTGAAAATTCTACTGTAGACACTCCATTTACCCTGGAGCGACGATATAGTTTTTCTGCCACTGTTATAGTGATATGAGCGAGATGGCACCTGAAATAATGCAGGGGTCATGATGAAGACCTTTAATGAGCATGAACAAAAAATGATAAAATGAACATGAATTTGGGGGGTTCTACCCCTCTGCCTTTCCTCCAATGGGATCTGCAGTGGCGCTATTCTTTGCCCCGTAACCAAACTGGGCCCCTTAACCACACGGGGAAAGTCACTGGAAGACGTAGTTTATAAAATCTAGGTCACTAACAGGGATGTATTCACAGTACATTTTTGCATTGATTCCCCTACTTATAGTAGTTATAACTAACTAGACATCATAATGAAAGTTCTGCCAGTAGTTCCCTAAGAAAATAATGACCACCAAACAAAGCGCTAAAGAACAGACGTCCAACATCGAGCCATCGCGTAAGCTCTGCTGACCTTCGATCAGTAAAGCTATTAGTAAACGAACGGCCTACGGACATGCAAGAGCATTAAAGGGACACACTGCAATCTTGAAGTTTTTTATCAAGCATTAAAACAAGCCTCTGAATGTATTGATCCAGTATCATTTTGACTTTAACCCTGCTTGCATATAATTAAACACAATTTGTTCAACTTTTCTTCGTTATTCTACCATAGGTTTGAATATATTATTGATACAATATAATCAACAGCTAGTAATATGCAAAAACGATATGCTTCATAATATTCTTACAATTAATATTAATGACTGAACAAATGTGATTTACATTGAAAAACGGGATGCCTCAAGTTCTACAAAAATCAAAGATTGCCGTGTGTCCCTTTAAGTAGTGATGTACCGATTAATCGATTATAACCGATCATCGGTTACTTAGGCATCCGATCATGATGATCGATTATCAAAGACTATAATCGATCATCGGTTAGATGCAAGAATGCTCTATAATTAATGTTAAAAATAGAAATAAACCTGATTATCCAGAAGACAACACTTGCGAAAATGAGCGTATACACAAATAAACAAATGCATATCAGTTATAATTATTTTGCTGATAAAATGATAATGGCATAAGCAACAAGACAGGAAAGAATACATGTGTGTGTGTGTGTTTATCAGAAATTATTCTAAGTTCAAGGCCTCAAACTCAGATTAACATACACATGTTATACTTCATATTGACAAAGATTGGTTACATAAAACCAATTGTAACCAATGATCGATTGCAAATTTCAACCGATTACCCATTACTACCATTAAGACCCTGTGTCCTGATGACTGACCTGTATGTATAAGAGTATGGCCATTCAGACTTTTCAAATCCGTGAACTGTCTGTCACAAACTTTACATCTGTAACGCTCCTCGTCTGTGTGCAGCCTCATATGCCTCATCAACGATGTCCGCAACTCATACAGCTTCCCGCACTGTTGACATCTATACCTCCCGTCAACGAGGGTAAAATCTGGCACGACACTGCTTCCGGAGCACGATTCGTAGTGGGCGATGTAGCTCGAGCGATGTCGGCACACGTTTTTTGCAAGTGACGTTTTTAAGTAAATATCCCTCCGCGGCGGCTTGGCTAAATAGAATCCGATTAGTTTTGACATCGAAAAAAAATAAAGAAAAGAAAAAAAATACCTACCTACCTACCTACCTACCCTAATTTTTTCAACCGAGTAACCAGAAACACAGGTATTTTTCTATCTGGCCTAACACACAAGTCTGTCATGTGCTTTTGTCAGCAAGGACATTTTTCATTCCTGATTTATTTTAAATGGATTGGAGGCGGTCTGGAAGACTATAGGCGTCTATTCAAATACGTAATGCGTTTCATTTTCATATTCAATGTACATAATATTATGCTCTAACCACAACTTTGCCAAAATAAAATTCATATTTATTGGACATGTCAATAGCATTGAATAATTGCTAAGGAAGAACTTTATACATATTTTCATAGAATAAGACGAAAATGTGTGTTTCATGAACATAGGTAATAGAGGATCTTACATGAGAGCTGACAGAGCTTAAAGTGATCCCTAAGCGTCTGCCATGTCCACTGGCACAGATATATATATTATAGGGAGGTCAAGTGTAGTCTAAATGTTGGATATACTCAGGTTTAATGAATTCATAAGTCATTCAACTGGAAAAGTGATCATTTGTTTAATAGGCATGTCAAACATATAATACATACTGGTAATGGCTGTGAGTGAAATGTATAAATTATTGGTGCAATATTATCAACAGTTTAGTAATATAATAATAACTATTAGCTTTGCACTATTCTAGTATTAATATTAATGATTGCAAACATGTGAATTATGTAGAAAAACTAATGGGACGCTGCGAGTTGTTAGCTTTTCAACAAATCAAGATTGCTGTGTGTGCCCTTTAAGGTCCATAATTAATATGTTAATAAAACAAGTTACAACCCTATGCTGTGTTTTTTTAAAGTTGTGTCACAGGTTTTGAACATAGTTCAGCATCAACATGTATTCTCCGTTATATGTACACGTAACAGTCAGTTCAATAAAACTGTATACTTCAACGTCTCAAATGGAATGATGAGTGTTTTTTTATTGAGTATTAAATAAGCAAAACTACTTTTCACATCACTCTCATTGGCATGGATGACAGGCTAAATGCATGTGGGAGGAAACCAGCATACACAGATCACT
>JAWPHD010011518.1:0-83192 GCA_037043455.1 Cyrtodaria siliqua
GCCATGTTGGATCAAGTTTTACATAGAGTTATAAGGGAAGAACTTCAAAACTCTTCTTCTCTGAAACTACAAGAGATAAAGGTTTAATATTATTAGCTCAACTGGCCGAGTGCCAGCAGAGCTTATGGGATGGCGAGGTTGTCCGTCGTCCGTTCCGTCCGTCGTCCGTCTGTTAACTTTGCCTTGTGAACACTCTAGGGTCTTCATTATGAATCTTTACAAAACTTTGCCAGTGTCTTTATATCAATGAAAGCTCGGACAAGTTCGAAAACCAGCCGGATCGGATAAATTTTCACCGAGTTATGGCCCTGGTTTTGCCTAGAGAAATGTGTGCCTATTAATGCATTGTGAACACTCTAGCACCTTTCATTTAATTATATGATCTTTACCAAACTTGCACAGGATTGTTAATATCAATGAAAACTCGGACAAGTTCGAAAACCAGCCAAATTGGATTAGTTACACCAGAGTTATGGCCCTTTGTTTTTCTGAAAAATTGCTATTTTCTGCCTTGTGAACGCTCTAACACCTTCATTTATTAGTTTGATTGTACAAACTTGCACAGATTGGTAATACCAATGATAGCTTGGACAAGTTCGAAAATCAGCTAAATTGCTTCAGTAACACGAGCGAGTTATGGCCCTTATTTTTTCTGAAAAATGCCATTTTCTGCTTTGTGAACACTCTAGCGCATTCATTTATTATTTGATCTTTACTAAACTTGCACAGATTGTTAATATCAATGAAAGCTCAAACAAGTTCGAAAACCAGCTAAATCGGATCAGTAACACCGGGGTTATGACCCTTGTTTTTTATGAAAAATGCTATTTCTCTGCCTTGTGAACACTCTAGGGCCTTCAATATTAATCAGACCTTTACTTAACTTTGCCAGTGTCTTTATATTAATGAAAACTCGGATAAGTTTGAAAACCGGCAAGATCGAAATAATTTCACCGGAGTTATGGCCCTTGTTTGCTGAAAAATGCCATTTTAAGCATTGTGAACACTAGCACCTTCTTTTATTATTTGATCTTTACCAAACTTGCACAGATTGTTAATATCAATGAAAGCTCGGAATAGTTCGAAACACCAGCTAGATCGGATCATTAACAGTGGAGTTATGGCCCTTGATTTAGTTAAAAATGCTATATTTTGCCTCGTTATAGACTTAATTGTCTTTCATTCGATCTTTACCTAACTTTACCAGATTTTTTTTTTTACCTATTTCTGGATTGAATATAAAAACTACAAGACATATAAACAGAACATTAACTGCGTACGAAACGTAAAATGGCCCAGGTACGAAACAAACAATGGGCCAGGTACGAATCGTCCAAGGTACGAAAGTGAACCATTTTGTGCGCATGCGCTATAGCGACACGCCATTTAATGTTAGTACGGTGAAGGTTACATTGCCACCATTGCGTTTGTGATTCCATGGTGTATAGTCAAATAGTGCCTAATTAAAAATTATTTCCCTGACTTACTAGTGATACAAAATGAATACTTTGATTGCTTTTTGTTATTATTACCTATAATTCAGCCAAATGATGTATTGTGAACATTGATTCGTGTTTGTTTGAGATATTTAATTATAATTGACATAGACAGTAAAGCGAAAGTAGAAATGGGGTAAATCTATCTGTGACATGTCGAAATAGAACGTGACGTCATTCAACAGATTGGCTTGTTCTTACATGATACATGACCCCCTGTATTTTATTGCATTTTTATATTGGCGGATGCTTGATCGTTTGATTTGATATATGTTTATAAAATTTCTACGGAGAAAAAATGCGCATTTTTTATCTCTTGATATACATTCGTCCTATATAAAACAAAGAACCGAAAATCAATGCGTACAATGTAACCTAAAGAGAGCTAAATGGGATAAATCGATCTCTCTTGCGATTCGTACTTAAAGTCGAATTTCAGATGAAAACTAGTAAGCAGAGCTCTGAAACAGACATAATGCATGTGCTTTTATGTCTGTTTTGAGTATATTTAGTCAGTTTTCGTGTCTAAGCCGTAATTTCGAGTTTCAGCCTTTTGTGGGTCTTAAAATGGCGTGCCTGAGCTAATTCTTTAATTGAAGTTTAATTCTTTGGTATGGAAATGTAGGCTGCTGTTTGTGGAACATGTTTTCAAAACTTTATCTTCAAAAAAAAAATGTTTGGTAGGTTTGCCACCACTAAGTCCCCCCAAAAATAGGATATTGTGAACAGTTTTAGAAGGGTTTAACTTGTAAAATATCTTATTAACATACATAAAAACACTGACTTTGTAGCGTAACAGCTATTATCAGATTTGATTTTAGTGGAATTTGTGGCATGTTTGAGCGTGTATACTCAACTAAAACTAGATAACTATGCCACAAATTAATGGAATTTTACGAAGAAAACCGTTGTGGTGTGCAAATCTGAATATTGTACATATGCAAAGTCCTGCTGGTTACTAAAATGCATGTTTTATTGATGTCTATTGAATTATTTTGATAATTTGTCACATTTGTCAATGTATATTGCCAAGAAATGTTATTTCATATGACAATTCAAATAGTGTAAAACTAAAGAAAAAAGTCTTTGAATTTGGTAAATTTCAACTTTTTCTATGAATCTTCAAATGTCTATATCTCGGTCAATGCTTGTTCAATTTGCACAAATTATGCATTTCTGAGCGTGATATATTAGCTGAGAAGATGAAAACTTTACATTTAAAAATTATGAACTTGTGTGGTTCTCTTTAAGGTTACATTGCACCATTGCGTTTTTTGATTCCGTGGTTATAGTCAAATAGTGCCTAATAAAAAAACATTTCCCTGCCTTACTAGTGATACAAAATGCATACTTTCGATTGCTTTTTGTTATTATTACCTATAATTCAGCCAAATGATGTATTGTTAACATTGATTAGTGTTTGTTGAGATATTTAATTATAATTGACATATGCGGATTTCTTGTATTACTTTAGTATGAAACTGTCAAAATTTCTACAGATCTCTGTTTGTGTAAACCACGAAAACACAGACACCAAACAAGATCATATTTGACCTTTGTTGATCCTTGACTGTGACCTTGAACTTTGCCATATACCGTATTGTTTCGAATTAGCGCCCCCTGGGCGTGATATTTCCTGAAGGGGGGTGGGGGGGGGGGGGGGGGGGGGGTTGGGGGGGGGGTTGGGTGGGGGGGGGGGTTGGTGGTGGGGGGGGCTTATTCAGAATGCTTTTCGTAAGCCAGTACACATTTTAATTTCCTTATATAATGCTAAATCTTTTTGTGCTACTGAAATATGGAATTAAATCATAAGTTGTGTGTATACTGTTTCTTGGATTTTAACCACTTTTCTTGGATATTAACCACTTTCACACCTCAAGATAAGATTTTTTTTTTTAAAGTTAGTTGGGGTTTGGGGGGGGGGGGGGTGGGGGGGAGGGGGGGGGGGTCGCTAATTAGAGGGGGAGGGCTAATTAGAAACAATACGGTATTACCAAATCTTGCATGGGATAAATTGCCTGCCTCACATTTTGGCGGCCATCTTGACATGGCGTACTAAAAAGTTAGTCAAGATGGCCTTGAATAACTTTTTAGTGCTACACAATTTTATGACTACAACAGGGCTAGAAATATTCCTGGGGTGTTACTTTTCATGATCAAGTATCAAACCTTCTACAGATGAGGTAGGCTAGTTGACATTTTTGCAAGGCAACTGCTCTCGACTGTTTGTTTATCTTTGAAGGTCATGGGAATATTTGTGAACTTGAGCTCAAGTCTAATAATAGTTGGTGAATTTCAGGCCAGCAATGCTTGCTTAGTGGTATCAATTTACTGGATGTCTTTTTGAGATATGGCATTTTAACTATTATTACTTAGACATGTTAGAATGAATTTCCTGTGCAATAGAACATTCTGATGAAATTTAATATTGATTAGAATGAAAGAACATATCCGAAATGCTGACTGAGTGACTGATAGTAAGTCTCCATGCTGTTGTGGATGGAGGGACTTAATATGCTAGGGTCACATACACATATTAGCTGTGATATTACAGCCAGCCAGTTGAAATTTTAATCAGGTTTATTGTTAGGGTCTGTGAGTTTGACTTAAAATTGCTAAATAATATTATTTTGTATTCGTAATTAATGTGCCTAAAAATGACCCAGTAATTGCAAAGAAATACATTCTATGCAGTATTCAATGTTGCACATCATGGTTAGTTTAAAGATTTTAAATATTTAATTAAAATCTAAGGTGAATCAAATTGTTTACCTGAATAACACAGTGTTGTAACACCATATTGTGATTTACCTGACACTTTCATCATCAATTGGAACATCTTTAGAATTTCAGATTTTTCTAGAAAAATCCTGAAATACCACTTAAACTTAATAATTTTATTTATCTCTCAGATCAGCACAACCAGGTTCTTTTGATCTTGCTGCATCAATATTGTTCGCTCCTAATTTTACTGTTGCTTGGGGTGCTACCAAGAGGGCGTGTGGAATATTACAGTGTTATCATGGCCAGTTCTGGCGTCAGCGAGATGAATACTACTGTTAATGTGACACAGTTTGTGTTTTATGGCCTGGATGCAGGCACATTGTACACAAACATGGAAGTAACAGCCCACAGTCACGGCCGCGCAGTGTTCCCAAAAGATTAAGATTTACAACAGAAACAGTCGGTAAGTTTTGATTTGTATTACGTTGAACTAATTTTTTCTTATTTGCTAGACTATTCGAAGAATAATAGAGCTAACGTAATCACAAAATATCATCGTTCAACTCCACCTTGGGTTTGCTTACAGGTCTATATCTCTTACATTTCTTGTTCTAGCTCGAATAAATTTAGGCATTAGCTTCCTTATAGTCATATCTAAATGGTTGCATATAAAGTACTTTTGGTTCCTATAATACCTCAGGGCTTCCATCCATGGAACTCACATTTCGATAGCCCTTAACATGTTTAATGTCCCATTTAAATTTCACATTGAATTTAGCACGCAAGTTTATATCTCTTACATTTCTTGTCCAAGCTCGGCCATATTTGGGCATTTGCTTTCTTATACCGGTAGTTTTATCTTGAAGGTTACATAAGACATTTTGTCTTCTATAACTTCTGAGCTCCCACTCATTATTGGAAACCAGATTGTGGATTGCCTACAAAAATGCTCAGTAAAGGCAGATCAAGGTTTGCACATTAGATGTTTATACATGTATGTCTATATCTCTTAAATAGCTTGTCCTAGCTCAACCAAATGTTGGTATGGGATTCCTAAAAGCATTATCTAGATTTGGCTCACATGAAGTATGAGCTGCCATAGAGCCCAACTTAACATAGCCTATGCAATTAGCAATAATTTTGGTTAAGGTAAACATCCAAGTTGTTGTTACTGGCCATACCATTTACAATTCTTATTCATATCTCAACCATATTTGGGCATGGGCCATAATCACTAACATTGTCACAGTGCCATGACTGGGAGTCGAAACTAGGGTTGCATTTAGTGCATTGGTCTGAAGCAATAGCGCTATCATTTGTTCTACCCATAAACTTCATTGAACACTAAGCCCATGAATATCCAATTTCATGTACTGAATTATGGCTCCCCCACACAAAGTGTGGTAGGGGAGCCATATTGATTTTGTGCTTTCTGTCTGTTTCTCTGTCTGTTTCTCTGTCTGTGTCACAAACGATGTCCGATCAATAACTAGAGAATGGTTGGACCTAGGGTCCTCAAACTTGGAAGGATGGTTGGTCGTGACAAGTAGATGACCCCTATTGATTTTGGGGTCACTAGGTCAAAGGTCAAGGTTGAGGTGACATTGACTATCAAAACGATGTCCGATCAATAACTAGAGAATGGTTGGACCTAGGGTCCTCAAACTTGGAAGGATGGTTGGTCATGACAAGTAGATGACCCCTATTGATTTTGGGGTCACTAGGTCAAAGATCAAGGTTGCGGTGACATTGACTATCAAAACGATGTCCGATCAATAACTAGAGAATGGTTGGACCTAGTGTCCTCAAACTTGGAAGGATGGTTGGTCATGACAAGTAGATGACCCTATTGATTTTGGGGTCACTAGGTCAAAGGTCAAGGTTGCGGTGACATTGACTATCAAAACGATGTCCGATCAATAACTAGAGAATGGTTGGACCTAGGGTCCTCAAACTAAGAAGGATGGTTGGTCATGACATGCAGATGACCCCTATTGATTTTGGGGTCACTAGGTCAAAGGTCAAGGTTGCGGTGACATTGACTATCAAAACGATGTCCGATCAATAACTAGAGAATGGTTGGACCTAGGGTCCTCAAACTTGGAAGGATGGTTGGTCATGACTAGTAGATGACCCTTATTGATTTTTTTTTTGTTTAATATTTTTTAAAAAATATTTAATTTTTTTTTTTTTTTTTTTTAATAATTTTTTTTTATTTTTTTTTTATTTTTTTTTTTGTTTGTTTAATTTTTTTTTT
The DNA here is from genome assembly GCA_037043455.1 of Cyrtodaria siliqua. NCBI lineage: Eukaryota > Metazoa > Mollusca > Bivalvia > Adapedonta > Hiatellidae > Cyrtodaria > Cyrtodaria siliqua. The sequence continues at coordinate 6,478 of JAWPHD010011518.1, forward strand.
TAAATAATTATTTTTTTTTAAATATTTTTTAAATTTTTTTAAATTTTTTTTTTTATTTTTTTTTATTTTTTTATTTTTTATTTTTTTAATTTTTGCATAAAAAGTTTTAGGGTCGGCCCCTTAAACAAATAGGGTCGGTCGGGTTACCTGAACCACACATATTTTTTTATGTGGCCTTACTGATACAGATAGTAGATACAGTCACAGGGATATTGAATATCAAAACAACCTCAGATTAATAGAGGACGGTTGGACCTAGAGTCGTCAATTATGCCTGTTCGGGCTAGTGGGGGAGCCATACGTTTTTGTCCCATGGACAATAAAAATTTCTAGTTTAGGTGTTCTTTTATCTGTATTATAAATTGTATGCATATTTTTGCCTATCTTCTGACATAGAACCTGGACCACCTACGGAGGTGACAGTTTCAAATATTAGGACAACAGAAGTTACATTGAGTTGGGTAGCACCTGAAGAAGCAAATGGTAATATTGAGAAGTATCAGATCTGTGGAGACTTCAAAACATACAACAATAAAGAGTATACCAACTTCCCATGTGAAAACGCTACAGATAGTAGTGTGACCTTTACTTTGCAAAACTTGTCAGAAGGTATGTTACAAACGTTCCTATACATTTCATACCTGTAATACAGTTTATGACCTTTATACTGTTTAGAGAAATTTAATGAATTGGGGTATTATGTCCCTTTACCACATTGGATTAGATTATGCTGTGACGGCAACTTCATAATGTGGCGAGATGAAAGAAAAGACCCCCTTAGAAATGACCCCACCAGGGAGAAAATCCGCATGACACAGAGGTCTCTATGTTGGCAATAGTGGTTGCCAAAATAGCCAATGGCTCCTAAACTCGGCTGTTGGCGATTAAAACTTGAAAATGAGCCTTTTCGGTGATTGATTTTATGATTAAAAACCCCCCAATGGATGCCATAATGTGGTGCAATGAACTTGGCTTCTCCTGACTTCTTCTAGCATGTTGCCATCTATATTTGTACTAAACAAACACCATAGCAAGTGTCACTCTAGAAGGGAGGATAATTAACACTACTGTGCATTTCAGGGTGCCTAGACGTCGAATATGAATCAAGATTTTTTTGCCCCCGCCATTCGAAGAATGTTACCCCCATCCGTCCGAGCGTCCGTCAGTGCATTCGTCAGTGCAAAAACGATGTCCACACTGTAACTTAGCTAATTGTTATCGAATCTCTTCCAAACTAAGTCAAATAGTATATATATAATGTCTCAGCCAAATTGAGTAGTTCCAGAGTTATGGCCCTTGGAATAGTAAAAACTTGCAAAATCAATGGTGTCTGCACTCTAACTTGGGTAATTGTTATCCAATCTTCTCCAAACTTGGTCAAATTGTATATGGGCACAATGTCTCGATTAAGTTCAATTTTTGGCCCCATCGACCCTGTAGTTCCAGAGTTATGGCTCTTGGAATAGTAAAAAATTGCAAAATTAATGGTGTCCGCACTCAAACTTGGGTAATTGTTATCCAATCTTCTCCAAACTTTGTCAAATTTTATATTGGCACAATGTCTAGGCCAAGTTGATTTTCGACCCCATCGCCCCAGAGTTATGGCCCTTGGAATAGTAAAAAATCGCAAAATTTATGGTGTTCGCACTCTAACTTGAGTAATTGTTATCCAGTTATCCAATTTTCTTCAAACTTGTTCAAATTGTATATGGGCACAATGTCACACCCACGTTTGATTTTTGGCCCGATCGCCCCAGTACTTCCAGAGTTATGCCCCTTGGAATGGTAAAAAATTGTGAAATAAATGTTGTCAGCTCTCTAACTTTGGTAATTGTTATCCAATCTTCTCCAAACTTGGTCAACTTGTATATGGGCACAATGTCTTGCCAAAGTCCGATGATCGATTGCTGGAGGTGCTGAACATTGACCAACAACACCACCCTGCATAGCTATGTTTTACTTGGTACATCCGAACCCTAGAAACAGACATGCGCAGATGAAAATTTTAAAAATAACGCTGCCATATTGTTTTTATTTTACAATGTAAACAAGGGAGGTCAAAATGGTTTTTAGGTTTTGTGAAGCATAACGGATGGCTATGGCAAGATTGTAAACTGATCCAGGAGCATCTATTTTTATTCTGTCTATGGTTCAGGTATGAAAACATAGCAAGAAATAAAAAATCTTGATTCATATTAGATGTTCAGGCACCCAGAAATGCTCAGTAATTAACATCAGACTCCAAACGGCTTTTAAAATTCTTTTTTTTTTATGCTTGATTGAAAACACAGCGGGAGTAAATTTGGGTACCAATATTTTCACCACGTTCATAGATTTTCAATAATCTATTTAAAGCATGAATGGGAAGTGCACACAAGTTATATGTAACTTCATTAAATGTTCACCACCGATAATCTCTAGACCAATGAAATTTCATAGTGTTTGGATAGTCTGGTCATCATGAATTATAATAGGAAATCGCCTGGCAACCTTAAACGGCCGACCAAACAAAAATTTGGCAATCATATAATGGACTGTTTTTGATGTATACTCAGTTGCAAGAAAAACTGGACACTTTGAAAATTTTACTTTACACCCTATCCTCTTTATCAAGCGACAGTCCCTTAATGATTTGACCTATCGAAAAACAAAAGACAACATGATATTGGCAATGGAATGATCAAAACTTTGGTACCAAACATGGCATTTTCATTCTGGAATTTGTCAGTTTAATTCTAAAATAACTTTATACAATTATAATTTTCTTTTGCAACCGAGTATAGAAGTAATTACTGAAGAAAATTTCATCGTAAACTATAAGTTGTTTCCCGAACTGAACTGAACAATTATATAGAGTGTGCTAACAGAGCAGACATTAATTATGCGGCATTAATCGTATTATATGTCAATCATTTCATGAGATCTATTGTATTTTTTATGGCACGTTTGTTTTTGTTGTTGTTGTTTTTATTATTTGTGCAGTGAATTGAGGTTGTGTTACTAATGCAGACATTATTGCAGTGAATAGTATTGAGTTTTTCACCCAGTAAAAGGATGATGAATTTATTAAATATTAATTAAATTTTCATAGTATGATAAAATAATTAACATCTATCATTTCAATTCCATGAACAAGTTAAACAAGTTATATCAATAGCAAAATGAGAAATAAATTGAAAATACATGTATGACATTTGAAAATCTAATTATTTTGAAGGAATAACGCAATGAAGACTGGGGACATCGGGTGATTTAATGCAAATTTGATTGACCAAAACACCCATGAAATAACTATAAAGGCCTTTTATATAGGTGTAAACATGAGGTTTAATAAATCAAATCTAAGCTTTCAATAATTGACACCGAGAACCAAAGACAACTTCAGACTGAAATAGATGTGACCCATTTTGATATACATGTAGAGTGCATTTATTATGTTTCATTAGTAACAATCTATATTTAAATCATTTTAGAATTATTCTATATTTAGAATTTTCTGATTCTTGGTTTCAAGAAACACATTACTCATTGAGAGATACATTTACAGTCTTAATCTATTTCTCACAGCAATTTAAATGCTCAATTTGTTCTCAGAACACACTGAGTTGCATCATAATGGCATGACGTGATGTCATAATACTAGGATGTGATGCCATAATACCAGAAAGTGATGTCATGATAGAAACAACCAAATGAAAATATGAATGAAGCATTCTGATTGGTTCAGTGATAACAATTAAGAATGCATCTAAACTTGAATGATTTTGTGGTAGTAACTGCTTCTGGTTACTATCCCAGTTTTAGTTGTTTTTTTAGCTCTACTGGCCAAAGGCACTTTTCGTCCGTCGTCCGTCTGTCTGTCTGTCTGTCCGTCTGTTAGCAATTTTATAAAATCGACATCTCCTCTGAAACCGCTTGAAGGATTTTGATGAAACTTCATCACAATGTTACTTGGGAGAGGCCCTCTCAGATTTTTTCGCGGCCGCCAGTCATCCAAGATGGCCACCATGGTTAAAACTAGGTCAAATTTAAGGAAATTTCAAATGACATCTCCTCCGAATCCACTTATTCCATTCTACTGAAATATCATATACATGTTCCTTGGGTTGGCCCTTATCAAGTTTGTGTTTTTCTTTATTGTCAAATAATTAAAATGGCCGCCACGGCGACCCAAAGTTTACATAGAGTTATATAGGAAAAGGTTAAAAATTACATCTTCTCTGAAACCGCCTGAAAGATTTTGAAGAAACTTAAGCACAATGATATTTGGGATAGTCCCGCTCAGATTTGTGTTTTTTGCGGCCGCCAGTCATCCAAGATGGCCGCCATGGCTAAAACTAGGGTCAAATTTAAGAAAATTTCAAACGACATTTCCTCCGAAACCACTTATTCATTCTACTGAAATACCATATACATGTTTCGTGGGTTGACCTCTATCAAGTTTGTGTTTTTCGTTATTGTCAAATAATCAAAATGGCCGCCACGGCGACCCAAAGTTTACATAGTGTTATATAGGAAAAGGTTAAAAATTACATCTTCTCTGAAACCGCCTGAAAGATTTTGATGAAACTTAAGCATAACGATATTTGGGATAGTACCTCTCAGATTTGTGTTTTTCACGGCCGCCAGTCATCCAAGATGGCCGCCATGGCTAAAACTAGGTCAAATTAAAGGAAATTTCAAACGACATCTCCGAAACCACTTATTCCATTCTACTGAAATATTATAGACATGTTCCTTGGGTTGGCCTCTATCAAGTTTGTGTTATCGTCGAATAATCAAAATGGCTGCCACAGCGACCCAAAGCTTACATAGAGTTATATAGGGAAAGGTTAAAAATTTGTAACATCTTCTCTGAAACCGCTGGAAAGACTTTGATGAAACTTAAGCGCAATGATATTTGGGATAGTCCCTCTAAGATTTGTGTTTTTTGCGGCCGCCAGCCATCCAAGATGGCCACCATGGCTAAAACTAGGTCAAATTTAATTAAATTTCAAACGACATCTCCGAAACCACTTATTCCATTCTTGTGAAATATCATATACATGTTCCTTGGGTTAGCCTCTATCAAGTTTGTGTTTTTCGTTATCATCAAATAATCAAAATGGCTGCCGTGACGATGACCCAAAGTTTACAATTTAGAGATATATCGGAAAAGGTTAAAAATTACATCTTCTCTGAAACTGCCTGAAAGATTTTGATGAAACTTAATCACAATGATCTTTGGGTTAGTCCCCCTCAGTTTTGGGGCATCCAGTCATCCATGATGGCTAAACTTAGGTCAAATTTAAGGACATTTATCAAACGACATATTACCACTTATTCCATTCTAGTTAAATATATGCATGTTCCTGTTGTTGGCCTCTATCAAGTTTGTGTTTTTTGTTGTCGTCAAATATTCAAAATGGCCGCCACGATAACCCAAAGTTTACATAGAGTTATATATAGGAAACATGTTTCTTGGGTTGGCCTCTATCATGTTTTTGTTTTTGAATCACATCATACAAGTAGAGGGTCTACAGGCCCTCTTGGGCCTCTTGTTTAATAACACTCACAGGTTATGAAAAACATAACTGTTTAAGGTTAGAGCTTTGACTGACCAAAGGAAGTGCATCCTTTAATGATTTTAGACTTGGACTATTTTTAGCAGAATAATTCCCACTTTTCATAAGTATTTCTCATATCTGTCCTTACAGTACATTACAGTACATACTTCCCACATTTTGTGCATGCAACAGTTACACCTTCTTGACTTCTGTGCAAGTTACAATAAGACTTGACATGTATCATGAATGTGCCACATGAAGATATATATACTGTTACGATTGTGATTATTTTCACCCAAAAACAAAAAAAAAAGCGATATGAAAAGCCTACTTTCCCATATTTTAACAGTGTTGCTGTACACATGGATATTGCGTTGTACAGATTTATACTGTCTGTTATGAGATTTATTCATAGGCACAGATATTGCATACCTTTTCGTGATATTTTCCTTGAAATTGTGAACATTTCAGGGACAGTGTTAATTGCGACATTTTGAACTAAGAGCTGGACACTTAAATTATTTAAACTTTTGTAACCAATATCATATATATACTCAAACTGTTTGCATAATTAAATTCATATTCACCAGCCTTATCTGAGTTCTGCCATTTCTTTCTGCTGTTTAGGTGTGTTCTACGTGTTTAATGTCGCCACTATAAATGACAAGTACATGAGTGAATCATCGGCAGACGTTTCTGTTAGAACAAAGGAGTCAAGTAAGTAATTAGCTTAATTCATGCTGTATGTTATCTTTTCATAATTGTTAAAATATTCACAAGAGTTTCCATGTTGTTTAAGTCCATAGGCAGAGCTTTTTTTCCTTCTATAACAGGGGTCGAAATTCAGCTACTTCACAATTCAATATTGGTCATTTTAAGCTCTACTGATCAAAGATCAGCAGAGCTTATGCCGTGGTGCGGTGTCCGTCGTCTGTCCGTCCGTCTGTGTCTAGTTGATCCTAAAAGAATTTGATGATGTGAAATCCAAGATAGCCGCCAAACCTAAAAATAGATTTTTAAAAAAACAAGTTTGTAGCGACTACGTACTTCTTGAAAACTATAAGTGATATTGATATGGGACTTTTTCTAAAATGATCAGCATGACATGGTGTTGGTCCTTGTCGAAAATCGTCCTGATTCAACGTTAAACTTGGCTGTCAGCGGCCATCTTTGTTTACATAGAGTTATATAGGTTTACCACCACTAATTACATGTAAACCTCCGAGGTGTAGTTCCTATAATAAAAAGTAATCCATCCCTTTTGATGGAAATGGGCATTATAAGTAGGGGAAAACTGCCCATTTCTATTCAATTTTGTGGTTATATGTATAAGAAGCGTATTAATAGGTTTTACTGGATCACTGATGAATATTTTCGAAATTTCGACTCTATGCCTACACTTTGTGAGCAATGAAAACAGTCGATCAATAAAAACAGCTGTACCCATGACCTGTTTAGTAAACAAACAAGAACTTTCTTACATGTCTTGTGACCCCATGTTTTCTGGTGATTTTTCAAGTGGAAAAATTGTTTTCTATATGAACATTACACTGCTGCATTATCCAAACTTGAGTTGAATTTGCAGCAAATCATTGATATGTGACACTTTAACATTGGTGTTTATGGGGAAAATAATTAGTGCTTTCATACCTATAGTAAAAACTTGTAGCGACTACTCCTCTGAAACTTCTTGACTGATTTTCATGAAACTTCACAGCAATGTTGCTCTTGATATCTAATTGATCATTGCAAAATTACAGGTTGGCCGGAAATTCAAGATGGCTGCCACCGCTAAAACTAGATTAAAAAAAAAATGTGTAGCGACTACTTCCTGAAAACTATGTGATACTGATATGGGACTTTTTTAAAATGATCAGCATGACCTGATGTTGGTCATTGTCGAAAATCATTTTGATTCAACTTTAAACATTGCTGCCAGCGGACATCTTTGTTTACATAGAGTTATATAGTAAAAACTTGTAGAGACTACTCCTCTGTAACTACTTAAAGGATTTTCATGAAACATCACAGAAATGTTGCTCTTGATGTCTAGTTGATCTAGCTTAATTTCGGGTCGGCCGGAAATTCAAGATGCCCGCCATGGCTAAAAATAGATTTTTAAGAAACAAATTTGTAGCAACAACTTCTTGAAAACTTTAAGTGATATTGATATGAGACTTTTTCTAAAATGATCAGCAAGACATGATGTTTGTCCTTGTTGAAAATTATTCGACATTGGCTGCCAACGGCCATCTTAGTTTACATCCAGAAACTACTACTTGACACATTTTCATGAAACTTCACAGGAATGCTGATCTTGCTATCAAAACATATCAGTAGAGCTTCAAGGTCATTGACCTCTTGTTTAGCTATACTGGCCGGAGGCCAGCAGAGCTTATGCGATGGCGAGTTGTCTATCGTCCGTCCGTCATCTGTCCGTCAGTTAACTTTTGTCTTGTTTACACTATAGGAACTTCATTATTATTCTTGCCAGTGTCTTTATATCAATGACAGCTCAGATGACTTCGAAAACTAGCCAGATCGGATTAGTAACACCAGAGTTATGGCCCTTGTTTTGCTAAAAAATGCCATATTAGGCCTTGTTAACACTCTAGCACCTTTATTTTGTATTTGTTCTTTATGAAACTTTGCAAGTGTATTTATATCAATAAAAGTTTGGATGAGTTCGAAAATCAGCCAGATCGGACCAATTACGCCAGAGTTATGGCCCTTGTTTTTGCTAAAAAATGCCATTTTATGCCTTGTGAACATTCTAAGACCTTCATTTATTATGTGATCTTTACCAAGCTTACATAGATTGTTTATATCAATGAAGTGCAGACAAGTTCAAAAACCAGCCAAATCAAATTAGTAACAGCAGAGTTATGGCCTTTGTTATTCTTAAAAAAAAGCCATATTCTAACTTGTGAACACTCTAGCACCTTCATTTATCTTTACCAAACTTGCATATATTATTAATAGCAATGAATTCTTGGTCAAGTGTGAAAACCAGCCAGATCGGACAATTTACGCTGGAGTTATGGCCCTTGTTTTTGCTACAAAATGCCACTTTCTGTTTGTGAACATTCTAGCACCTTCATTTATTAGTTGATCTGTACCACACTTACACAGATTGTTTAGATCAATGAAAGCTCGGACAGTTTTGAAAACCAGTCAAATCGGATTAGTAACAGCAGAGTTATGGCCCTTGTTATTCTGAACACTCTAGCACCTTCATTTATTATTTGATTTTTACCAAACCTGCACAGATTATGAATTGCAATGAAATCTTGGATGAGATCGAAAACCAGCCATATCAGACAATTTACACCGGAGTTATGGCCCTTGATTTTCTGAAATATACCATAATTTGGCCTTGTTAACACGATAGGGCCTTCCTTTTCGTCGGATCGTTTACAAACTTTACCAGATTGTTGATAGCAATGAAAGCTTGGACTATTCGAAAACCGATCAGATCGGACCGGTAACATCAGAGTTGTGGCTCTTGATTTAGTTACAAACGCTGTATTTTGCCTCGTTGGTTAAGATGATAGGGCCTTCATTTTTCATCTGGTCTTACGAAACTTTACCAGATTGTTAATATCAATGAAAGCTCAGACAAGTTTAAAAAACAGCCAGATCGTATTAGTATTACCGGAGTTACGGTCCTTGATTTAGTTAAAAATGCTGTATTTTGCCTCATTAGGAATATAGGGCCTTCATTTGGCCAAATTTTAATGAAACAACACAGGGATGATCAGTACCAAATCTAGTTAAGCATATCACCGTGTTCTGGTTGAATGATTTTTAGCAGAGTTATGGCCCTTTAAAGGTTTAAATACACAAACTTTGTCCATTTTTCCTGAACCCTGGTCGGATTTCAACGAAACTTTGCAGGAATGATTAGTACCAAGCCTAGTGGTGCATATCATCAACATGTTCTGGTTGAATGATTTTTGGAAAAGTTATGGCCCTTTAAAGGTTCCAATACACAAACTTTGTCTGGACTAGTTCTCCTGAACCCCTGGCCGGATTTCAACGAAACTTTGTAGGGATGATCAGTACCAAGCCTAGTTATGCATGTCATCGCCATATTTTGTGGCCCTTTAAAGATTTTAATACACAAATTTTGTCTAGTACCAAGCCTAGTTGCACATATTGTTGTCATGTTCTGGTTGAATGATTTAATGTTGGAGTTGTGGTTCTTTAAAGGTTTTAATACACAAACTTTGTCTGGACTATTTCTCCACAACCACTGGTCAGCTAGTTATGGCCCGTTAACAGTTTTAATACACTAACTTTGTACAGACTAATTCTCTTGAACCCCTGGCCGGATTTCAACGAAACTTGGCAAGAATGATCAGTACGAAGTCTAGTTGCGCATATCATCGCTGTATTCCGGTTGAATGATTTTGGCCCCTAAGGAGTTACGGCCCCTTATACACAAACTTTATCCAGACTAGTTTTCCTGAACCCCTGGCTGGATTTCAGTGAAACTTGGCAGGAATGATCAGTATCAAGCCTAGTTGCGCATATTGTTGTCGTGTTTCCCATCACATACTCCATATAGCCAGTATAGCGATACAGGCCCTCTTAGGCCTCTTGTTTCAAACACAACTGTGGCCAATCTTTTTCCCAATTTTTTTTTTTTTTTTTTTTGGTAAACAACATTTCCCCCTCTTACTTTGTCAATATTGTATTGTTTTGTCTTTTGAATACATTTATAGAAGAATGTTTATCTAAAATATACCATATTATGCTGAATCATTGTACACTTGTTTTATAGTGTCCTCTTCCAACAAAAACAATGATGTATGAATTAAGTAATATCGCTTTCAACAAGTAATCTGTCGATACCTTTTTCAAAATTTAGACAATTATCATGCTTTTTTTCGACAAAACGATCAGTCTAGGGAGTCTTCACAATTTTTTAGAACAAAAGCTCTGATAGGTTTATAGTCCTTTCTAATTGTTTGTGGGATTGAAATAAAGTTAAGCCACAATAATATAATCATTAAGTCGTCCTTGAATTGTTTTTCATTGATGCTACCCCCGTGTGGTTGAAGGGGTAGAATACAACCACTGCAAACACACCGTCACATGCAGAGGGGTAGGACCACCCCCATTCATATTCATTTTGTCATTTTTGTTCAGGCTCATTAAAGGTCTTCATCATGACCCCTGCATTGTTTCAGGTGCCATCTCGCTCACATCACTAAGAGCAGTGGCAGAAAAACAATAAACGTGGCTCCAGCGTAAAATTAATGGAGTGTCTACAATAGAATTTGCAGCAACTCTGCAGTTCAGGGCGAGAAGGTCCTAGGCCCATTCTCCATATTTTATCTCGATGTACATGGAGGGTGAGCCTGGCATGTTCATGCCTACCATATAACCTTTCATGTGTTGGTACGCCTTGAAACCCAATTCAATTCAATTCATTGGTGGCATTTATTTAAATTTTTAAAATACTGCTTTTATGAAGCCACCTTAGCCAGGCCTGGAATTCATTCACCAACCATTCGTTTAGCTATTATTAGACTTGAGCTCAAGTACTCCGATTTCGTTCACAAATAATCCATAACCTTCACAGATAAACAATCCTTGTTATGAATGTTTATACTTTAAACTTACAGAAATATTTTTGATTGAAATTTAAGTACTTGGGTTCAAGTCTAAGAATATTCTCAAGAATGGTTGGTGAATTCAAGGCCTGTTGCAATTTAATTTTATTTAGTACATATTCATTGGGTTGACTTTTCACAATTTTGTGTTGTTCCTTGTCTTCTGATATTCAATATGGCAACCACGACAATGCCAGTTTTATTTTATATGTTGATGCGATATATAAGAAAACTGTCTACTTCTCTTGACAGAGCTTTCAGGATAAAACTGAAACTTTGACATAATGTTCCATTGGGTGGTTCTGTTTAAAATCATAAAATTTCGGCAAAATTTTAGATGACCCCCATGGCGGCCTATAATGTATGTATTAAATATTTCTCTGAAACGACTTTCCAACAACACAGGGCTTTTTTCCACAAAATTGGGAAGAGGCCCAGGCCTGTCCATTTTGGGAAAAAAGAACGCGCTTATTTCTCATTTTGGGAAAAATACAAGGTTTCATAAATTAAGTAAATATGACATTAATATACTTTATTTATATTGTAATCCATTATTTACCATTATTATTAACTTTTCCAAGTCGGAATTTACTTAGCAGCCAAAAACACACTGCAGAATTCATGCTTTTTCTCAAATTCTGAGAGACTGCTGTTTTCCGATTGGGAAATATTTCTGCCACAGTTGGGAAAAAACAGTCCAATTTTCTGTTGGGAAGAGGCCCTTTACAGGCCTCTGTTATATAAGGTAAAAAAGCCCTGCAACAAGTAACTGATTGAACACATTGTTTCTGGGTTTCAGATTTGCATTTTTGGAAAATCCAACATTGTTACAACATTTATCTATCTTACAGCACCAGACACAGTATCCAACTTAAAAGTAACACCTAATAACACATCGTTCATTGTGACCTGGCAACGACCAAGCAAACCTAATGGTGACATCATCACCTACAGAGTCGACGTGAACTCCACAGCACTTAATAGCAGTTGCGTTGTCTTCCTGAAGAGTGAGTTGTCGTCAGTAAATGAGGTATGCCCCAATTATTTTATTAATGTGTAATGGGGGTAATGGGGGTACATCAGGCTCATTCTAAAATAATCTAAAATGTTAGAAATGTTCCAATTAATGATCAATATGCCGTATCAGTCAAAATATCAGTTGAATATGGAATAAGCACTGCGTTGCTCAGGTTTAAATTTTTTAATTAATTTAAGATAATATATTACGAATGGAGCCAGTGTAACAGTCAATTCATTCCCTCCTGCTAAAAGTTTCCCTGGTGAAAGAATCGGCTAGGCAGTGCTTTCCTCTGTGGAAAAAAATGGCTATTGGCTAGTTAATTTTTTGTCCTGTTACGGTTGAATAAATGCTTTTGGGGCAGTTATGGCCCCTTATACACAAACTTTGTCCGTGCTAATTCTCCTGAACCCCTTGCCGTATTTTAACTTAACTTGGCAGGAATGATCAGTACCAAGCCTAGTTGCCCATATTGTCGTCATTCAGGTCAAATGATTTTTGGTGGAGTTATGGACCTTTAAAAGTATTAATACACAAACTTTGTCCAGATGTGTTCTCCTGAACCCCTTGCGGGATTTCAACCAAACTTTGTAGGAATGATCAGTATCAAGTCTAGGTGCGCACAACAGCATTGTGTTCCGGTCGAATGATTTTAGGTGGAGTTTGGCCCCTAATACACAACTTTGTCCAGACTAGTTCTGCTGAACCCCTTGTTGGATTTCAACCAACTTGATAGGAATGAGCTGTACCAAGCCTAGATATGCATGTCGTTTTCCTGTTCTGGTCAGTTTTTGGCAGTGTTATGTAACCCACCAAATAACAGCAAAACTACACTACAAAACCCTTCATCAATACTCTTTTCAGCAGTTCAGGTCATATAATAATGTATATGTGCCGATTAAAATTCACGGGTTCTTAAAATAACCGTGATTGAATTAAACAAATCTTATCAGTCGAACCATTTAAGAAGCATGTAAGAATGTTTTTTATGCCCACGAAGGGAGGCCATAATTTTGACCAAAGTACAAAAGGGAATTTCATGAAACTTCACACACATGTTAATCACAATGAGAAGATGTGTCATGTACAAGAATCAGGCCCATACCTCAAAGGTCATGGTCACACTTGGATGTCTAAGGTCAAAATACCTTTTCAGGTGCATTTGTCACTTACCGTAACATTTCTTGCTCGATTCCATATAAGCTCATATTTCGTCAGTCGTTCCTCAAACCGAAGAATGCCCCACCCTGTCTGGCAAACATGTTACAATCTAAGGAAAATAAATTTTGTTTACTATAATTGCAATTAGATCTATCAATATCATTTGGAAATGGTGACAAATTTGTTACAAATATTTCCTGCTGGGTGTATGAGAATATTCCCATATATCCTGCCGGAAATCCGTGTAACAAATATTTGTTCCGTATATCTAAATCATTGTTTAAATAAAAATTAAGTCTGCAGATGGTTACAACTTTATTTTTAACAGGTTTCTGTTGTACATGTTTTGTGATCATCACCAAACATTTACTGATTTTTTTTTTTTTAGCTTTACTATTCGAAGAATAAGAGAGCTTAATGTAATCACCCTGGCATTGGCATTGGCGTCCCACATCCAGGTTTGCGTGTAATCTGTGATTACAAGTCTGTCTCTTACATTTCTTATCCTAGCACAACATTAATTTGGCCATGGACTTCCTTATATCATTATCGTAAAGGCTGCATAAGTAATTTTGGTTCCTGTAATCCATGGCCTCCCATGAAACCCAAATTATGATAGCCCTTAAATGTGTCCCACATCACATCAAACTGTGTGTGTAAGCTGTGTTAACAAGTCTATATCGCTTACATTTCTTATCCTAGCCCAACCAAATTTGGCCATGAGCTTCCTTATAGCATTATTTTAAGGGCTGCTTAAGTAGTTTGGTTCATGTAAGCCTGGGCTTTCATGGAACCCACATTCTGATAACCCTTAACATGTGTCTCATTTCACATCAAATTTTTCATGTAAGCTGTATTTACATGTCTATATCTTTTACATTTCTTGTCCTAGCTGAACTAAATTTGGGAATTGGTTTCCTTATAGTATGTTGTAAAGGGCTGCATAAGTAATTTTGTCTTCTACAAATTCTGGGCTCCCATAGAACCCAAATTGTGATGGCCCATAAAATGTGCAATAAAGGCAGATCAAGGTTTGCATGTAAGCTGTTGTGTATATTGTTCTTGTCACTCAAATTTTGGTTTGTGATTTCTTATAGCATTATTCATCTTATTCATACTTTACCCATTATTGGGTATGGGTTCCCGCCCTCCCCACCTCCAAGCCCCCAACCCAAACCCTGTTTTTAGCTCTACTGATCAGAGATCAGCAGAGCTTATGCCGTGGTCTGTCTGTCTGTCCGTCTGTCCGTCCGTAAACTTTTATTTGTAGCGACTACTCCTCTGAAACTACTCCCTGGATATTCATGAAACTTTACAGAAATGTTGCCCTTGAAGTCTAGTTGATCCTAGCAAAAATTCATGTTGATGTGAAATCCAAGATGGCCACCAAATCTAAAAATAGGTTTTTAAAAAACAAGTATGTAGCGACTACTTCTTGAAAACTCTAAGGGTTATTGATATGGGACTTTTTCTAAAATGATCAGCATGATATGATGTTGGTCCTTGTCGAAAATCGTTTTGATTCGACGTTAAACATGGCTGCAGCGGCCATCTTTGTTTACATAGAGTTATATAATGAAAACTTGTAGCGACTACTCCTCTGAAACTACTTGACGGATTTTCATGAAACTTTACAGGAATGTTGCTCTTGATGTCTAATTGATCCTAGCAAAATTTCAGGTCGGCCGGAAATTCAAGATGGCCGCCACGGCTAAAAATAGATTTTTAAAAAATAAGTTTGTAGCGACTACTTCTTGAAAACTATAAGAGATATTGATATGGGACTTTTTCTGAAATGATCAGCATGACATGATGTTGGTCCTTGTCGAAAATCGTTGGATTCGACATTAAACATGGCTGACAGTGGCCATCTTTGTTTACATAGAGTTATATAATGAAAACTTGTAGCGACTACTCCTCTGAAACTACTTTACAGATTTTCATGAAACTTCACAGGAATGTTGCTCTTGATGTCTTATTGATCCTAGCAAAATTTCAGGTCGGCCGGAAAATCAAGATGGCCGCCACGGCTAAAAATAGATTTAAAAAAAATAAGATTGTAGCGACTACTTCTTGAAAACTATAGGAGATATTGATATGGGACTTTTTCTAAAATGATCAGCATGACATGATAGTTATCCGAGTCGAACATTATTTTGATTCGACGTTAAACATGGCTGCCAGTGGCCATCTTTGTTTACATAGAATTATATAATGAAACAACTTGACGGATTTTCATGAAACTTCACACGAATGTTGCTCTTGATGTCTAATTGATCCTAGCAAAATTTCAGGTCGGCCGGAAATTCAAGATGGCCGCCACGGCTAAAAATAGATTTTCAAAAAGCAAGTTTGTAGTCACTACTTCCTGAAATCAAAATCAATCAGTAGAGCTTCAAGGTCATTGACCTCTTGTTTGTTTTGTTTTTTTACATATTTTTGTGTTGTTTTAGTCATTCCTTACACATATAGCTATCTTATGCACCACCCCAGCCCCCCCACCCCACACCCCCAACCATGAAAACCGATTTTTTCCCCCATTTTCCATCCGGTCTTTACATCCCACCCCATCCAGTAATTGAAAATTGACAATTTTAACAATGTCCGCTCAATAACTTCAGTATTTGTTGTTCAATCTTTATGAAACTTTGGAATAATGTTTATGGGCATAATATCTAGGTCAAGTTCGGAAACCAGCCAGATCGTCCTGGTAACAACGGAGTTATGACCATTAATTATTAAAAATTGACAATTTTGATGACGTCCGCTCAATAACTTTATTATTTGTTTTTCAATCTGGATGAAACTCGGTCGCGGTATTGTCCGTCCGTCCGTCCATGCATTAACTTTTGCGATGTCCGCTATCACAGTTACAAATGATCCACTTTTCATAGGCGTATTTTGTGTCCAATGGACACTCTTGTTTTTAGCTCTACTGGCCAAGGACCAGCAGAGCTTATGGGATGGTGTGTTGTCCGTCTTCCATCGTCTGTCGTCCGTCCGTCGTCCATTAAGTTTTCTTCAAACGACTTCTCCTCAGAAAACGCTTGGCTAATTTTGACCAAACTTCACGTAGATGATCCTTAGATGAATGCTTTTTTGATTTGTTAAAATTAGGTCAGCGCTACATCCAAGATGGCTGCCATTACCATATATGGTAAAAAATGGCCGTGCCCCGGGGGTCCAAAGTTTATATATTGAGGTTTTGCATGTTTTTCATATAGACATATAGGAAAAAACTTTAAAAAATCTTCTTCTCTGAAACCACAAGGCACAGAGCTCTCATGTATTACATGTAGCATCAGCTTATGGTCCTCTACTAAGTTTGTTCAAATGGTGACCCTAGGGTCTAATTTGTCCCCGCCCCGGGGGTCTAAGTTTTACATAGACTTATATAGGATTTTTTTTAAACAAATCATCTTCTCGGAAACTACAACAGCCAGAGGTTTGATATTTTGCATTTACTATAAGCTTATGGTCCTTTACCAAGTTTGTTCAAATGACGACCCTCGGGTAACATTTGGCCCTGCCCCAAGGGTCACATGTTTTACATAGACATGTATAGGGAAAAATTAAAAAAATATTCTTCTCTGAAACTGCAAGAGCAAGAGGTTTAATATTTTGCATTTGCTATAAGCTTGTGGTCCTCTACTAAGTTTGTTCAAATGGTGACCCAGGGGTCACATTTGGCCCCACCCCGGGGGTCACAGTTTTACAGAGGCTTGTATAGGGAAAAACTGGAAAAAATCTTCTTCTCTGGAACCTCATGGCACAGAGCTCTCATGTATTACATGTACTATCAGCTTATGGTCCTCTACTAAGTTTGTTCAAATGGTGACCCTGGGGTCAAATTTGTCCCCGCCCAGAGGATCACAGTTTTACATAGACTTATATAGGATTTTCTTTTAAAAAATCTTCTTCTTGGAAACTACAAGAGCCAGAGGTTTAATATTTTGCATTTGCTATAAGCTTATGGTCCTTTACCAAATTTGTTCAAATTGTGACCCTCGGGTCACATTTGACCCCGCCCCAAGGGTCACATGTTTTACATAAATGCTTGTATAGGGAAAAACAAAAAAATCTTCTCTGGAACTGCAAGAGCCAGAGGTTTAATATTTTGCATTTGCTATAAGCTTATGGTCCTTTACCAAGTTTGTTCAAATTGTGGCACTCGGGTCACATTTGACCCCGCCCCAAGTGTCACATGTTTTACATAGACATGAATAGGGAAAATTTTAAAAATCATCTTCTCTGGAACTGCAAGAGCCAGAGGTTTAATATTTTGCATTTGCTATAAGCTTATGGTCCTTTACCAAGTTTGTTCAAATTGTGACACTCGGGTCACATTTGACCCCGCCCCAAGTGTCACATGTTTTACATAGACATGAATAGGGAAAAATTAAAAAAATCATCTTCTCTGAAACTGCAAGAGCCAGAGGTTTAATATTTTGCATTTGCTATAAGCTTATGGTCTTCTACCAAGTTTGTTCAAATGGTGACCTATTGGTCTCATTTGGCCCCATCCTGGGGGTCAGTTTTACTTAGGGTTGTATAGGCAAAAAATGTTTTTATTTTTTTTTAGTTTTTAATTTGATTTATTTTTTAATTTATTTTTCAATTTCATTTTTATTTTCTTCTTCTTTTTTTTTTTTTAAATTTTTTGTTCTTTATTTATTTTTTTATTGATTTTTTTTAATTTCTTCATTTGTTTTATTTTTAGTTTTTTTGATTGATTTGAATTTTTTTTTGAATTTTTTTCATTATCTTTTTAATTACTTGACACTTACTTTAAAATTTCTTGTCAGCGCTACTCATCCTAAATGCCTTGTTGAATTTCGACGAAACTTGGCAGGAAGCATCGGTAAGATGTCTAGTTGTGCATATCACGTTTTTGTTCCAGTTCGCTGATTTTTGACAGAGTTATGGCCCTTTGACAGTTTTATTTTGAATTTCTTGTCGGCGCTACTCCTCTTAAACGGCTTGTTGGATTTCTACGAAATTTGGCAGGAAGCCTAAGTATGATGTCTAGTTCAAAGCGCGGAATATCAATGAAATCTTTGACAATTTGTAAACCAGCTAGATCTTGTTAGTAATAACAGAGTTATGCCCTTGATTTGTTGAAAAATGCTATATTGTATTTTCCTTTATTAAATCTATAGGAGAAGAGAGCTATATCTAGCTATATCTATCTAAATCTATAAGAGCTGTTTTAGCCAGTAGAGCGTCCACAGGCCCTCTTGGGCCTCTTGTTTGTTCTTTGCAGGGATTATCAGTACCAGGCCTATCATCACTATGTTCTGCTTGAATGATGTTTGGCTGAGTTATGGCCCTTTAAATGTTTTACTACACAAACTTTATCTGGACTATTTCTCTTGAACTCTGGGCTGGATTTCAACGACACTTTGCAGAGATGATCAGTACCAAGCCTTGTTATGCATGTCGTCGCCGTATTTCGGTTGAAAGTTTTTTGAAGGAGTTATGGCCCTTTAAAGGTTTTAATACACAAATTTGTCTGGATTAGTTCTCCTGAACCCCTGGCTGGATTTCAGTCAAACTTTGCAGGGATGATCAGTACCAGGCCTAGTTGTGCATGTCGTCGCCGTGTTCCGGTTGAATGATTTTTGCGGAGTTATAGCCCTTTAAGGTTTTGATACACAAACATTATCCAGACTAGTCTCTTCTGAACTCCTGGCCAAATTTCAACGAATGGTCTATATACACAAACTTTTATCCAGACAATTTTTTCCTGAACCCCTGGCTGGATTTCAGTGAAACTTGGCAGGAATGATCAGTACCAAGCCTAGATGTGCCCCATCAAAGAGTCCATATAGCCAGTAGAGCTATACAGGACCTCTTGGGCATCTTGTTTACATATCTCTTGTGTTGTTTTGTTTTATAAATTTGTTTCGTCGCCACCCCCCCCACCCCCCCCCCCCCCCCTATATTATAAATTTAAATTTGAATGCAATCTATATATAAAACAATTTAGATTAAATTCAGATACATAGGTGAAATATCAATAAAAAACAACTGAAATGAGGCCACAATAAAAAATTGCTAGATTTTCATCCCCTCCCTCCCCGAGTTGGCTTTCGACCACAAATTTATTTAAAATGACAGCAATTTTGGATTAAAACTGATAAAAACAAAAAATGAAATTTCACAGCCTGCCCCAAATTTTACTATAATTTGTATGAGATTCTAACAATAATTTTATATCGGCCCGGGTTTCTATAACCGCCCTGCCCCCCTACCCTACCCACACATTGTTTTAGCCTTGTTTTCTGATGTTATACACTGGCTATATAATTTATTATTTGCTGAAAAATGGAATAATCGAGCTGCGTTGTTCTCTGAAAGCTCTAATTTTAAATGATGTCTGTCGTTTTAGTCATCGTAGTTTTAATATAGAATTGCTTTATATAAAACATTTTGCATAGCATAATATATAAGTACTGAATAAGACAGTGAGGAGAGACATATGTTTTTACTAAAAACAACCTCCGGTTTGTTTGGTTTTGAAACATGACCTTGGTACTATTTTTGGGAAACATCAGCCATTTATTTATGGCTATTAATAAGTACAAATGGAAAATGAATGACAGTTTTAATATGATGTTATTTTCAGACTGATGTCTGCAACACCACAGCTGAGACAGATGCGATAAACGTGAATAAGGAGTCCATGAACTTCACTATATTTGACCTTAAACCTGTCAGCTCTTATTATGTGACAGTGACTGCATACACATCTGTAGGACCTGGTGTCTCAGTGACTGAAACACAGAATTCTTCCATAGTCAGTGAGTATTTTGCTGAAACAAATTTTCCATTTTGTCTCAGAGTTCCTTATAAAACAAAAATTATGCAGGTTGTTCACAGAGTTTGTACGCACATAGAGAATATTGTGTCAGTTCCTTTTACTATCAAGTTTGTAAGGCGAGGCTTAGAAATCTAAAAATGGCAAGGCTCAGCTGAGCCATTCTGCATTTTCATACCAAACCTAAATGGGACTGTTATAAAATTCTTTTTATCAAAAAGATTATCCACAATGCTGTATGGTCCATTCAACAGAATTCTATGCTTGTCGTGGACACCCCTATATTGTTTTTTCTTCAAGACGTTTCATGACGTTAAAGTTACGCTCAATAAAAGCCGAGGTATACAGCATTCTTTGGCTTTATCAGTGACATTGAGGTACATATAATATTGTATTATACACTATGTAGCAATATATAATGTTTATAGTTACAAAAAATATACATCTAAGGTATAATTATTCGTTTCCACTCATTTAAAACAGAAAGGCTGCAAGGATTGAATTCATAATTGCTGTGTAGTAAGGTAGACCCCCTATTGATTTTGGGGTGAATATTTCAAAGGTGAACTTTTAATTGGAATGGTGGACAGGCAGTACATTTTCAATGGAACACCCCGCTAGTTAAAAACCAGTATTAATGTTATTAATATTTTTGTTTGTTCAAATTTAGGGCCAGAGCCAGTCACCAATGTAACAGCAACTGTATTGGGACCAACAGAAGTAAACATTTCTTGGATTATACCGAGAGTGAACCCAGGACCTGCCAATTACACGGTAAAGGTTTACGACCTGGTTTCAAAAGATGATGGATGGGTAAACTGTACCAAAGAAGGTGAGGAATCAGCCACAAGTTGATATTGATGATTTTATAATTTGTCTGAAGGAATGGCATTCAATAAAATGCTTAATATATGTTTGATAATGCGCTTGTATTGTGTGACATTTATTAGACATGCATTATATCCAATTTCTGCAGAAGGTTTACTAGTGAAATGATGTCCATTTGAGTACTACTGAATTGCAATGTATTGCTTATAAATACATCTTTTCCATTTAATATTTTAAATTTGGTGTGAAAAGTGGTATGTGTTGTATTTATCTGTAACAGTTTTAAAAGAAGAAAGTTAACACAGATTTAGTCAAAATTTAGTCAATATCGTTCTAGAAATATGTATTTGCACATTTGCACTGGATATATTTTCATATTTTACCTTTCAATATTTAGTAGATTCACATGAGAAATTATTTATAAATAATGTTTCTTACGGTTTTGTTAATGTATAAATTGGCACATGGGCTAGGGACTGAATAGGGGGTTGGAGGTACCTGCTTTACACATCAAGTCCTTTTTTCACCATCCTACCTCTTTCTCTTCACTCCCTGCCCCTTTTTCAATGCTCTCCCCACCCTCTTTCTGACCAGACCCTGTCCCTTTCTCAATGCTCTCCCCACCCTCTTTATCACCACTCCCTGCTCCTTACTCAATGCTCTCCCCACCCTCTTTCCCACCACTCCCTGCCCCCTTACTCAATGCTTTCCCCACCCATTTTCTGACCAGACCCTGTCCCTTTCTCAATGCTCTCCCCACCCTCTATCTCACCACATCCTGCCCCATTCTCAATGCTCTCCCCACCCTCTTTCTCACCACTCCCTGCACCTTACTCAATGCTCTCCCCACCCTCTATCTCACCACATCCTGCCCCATTCTCAATGCTCTCCCACCCTCTATCTCACCACTCCCTGCGCCTTACTCATTGCTCTCCCCACCCTCTATCTCACCACTCCCTGCGCCTTACTCAATGCTCTCCCCATCCACTTTCTCACCACATCCTGCCCCATTCTTAATGCTCTCCCCACCCTCTTTCTCACCATTCCCTGCGCCTTACTCAATGCTCTCCCCACCCTCTATCTCACCACATCCTGCCCCATTCTCAATGATCTCCCCATCCTCTTTCTCACCACATCCTGCCCCTTACTCATTGCTCTCCCCACCCTCTATCTCACCACATCCTGCCCCATTCTCAATGCTCTCCCCACCCTCTTTCTCACCACTCCCTGCGCCTTACTCAATGCTCTCCCCACCCTCTATCTCACCACATCCTGTCCCTTACTCAATGCTCTCCCCACCCTCTATCTCACCACATCCTGCCCCATTCTCAATGCTCTCCTCACCCTCTATCTCACCACTCCCTGCGCCTTAGTCATTGCTCTCCCCACCCCTTTTCTGACCAGACCCTGTCCCTTTCTTAATGCTCTCCCCATCCTCTTTCTCACCACTCCCTGTGCCTTACTCATTGCTCTCCCCACCCTCTATCTCACCACATCCTGCCCCTTACTCAATGCTCTCCCCACCCTCTATCTCACCACATCCTGCCCCATTCTCAATGCTCTCCTCACCCTCTATCTCACCACTCCCTGCGCCTTAGTCATTGCTCTCCCCACCCCTTTTCTGACCAGACCCTGTCCCTTTCTTAATGCTCTCCCCATCCTCTTTCTCACCACTCCCTGTGCCTTACTCATTGCTTTCCCCACCCTCTATCTCACCACATCCTGCCCCTTACTCAATGCTCTCCCCACCCTCTATCTCACCACAGCCTGCCCCATTCTCAATGCTCCCCCACCCTCTTTCTCACCACTCCCTGCGCCTTACTCAATGCTCTCCCCATCCTCTTTCTCACCACATCCTGCCCCTTACTCAATGCTCTCCCCACCCTCTATCTCACCACTCCCTACGCCTTTCTCATTGCTCTCCCCACCCTCTATCTCACCACTCCCTGCGCCTTACTCATTGCTCTCCCCAACCTTTTCTGACCAGACCCTGTCCCTTTCTCAATGCTCTCCCCATCCTCTTTCTCACCACTCCCTGCGCCTTACTCATTGCTCTCCCCACCCTCTATCTCACCATTTCCTGCCCCATTCTCAATGCTCTCCACACCCTCTTTCACACCACTCCCTGCTCCTTACTCAATGCTCTCCCCACCCTCTATCTCACCACATCCTGTCCCTTACTCAATGCTCTCCCCACCCTCTATCTCACCACATCCTGCCCCCTAACTCAATGCTCTCCCCACCCTCTATCTCACCACTCCCTGCGCCTCACTCATTGCTGTCCCCACCCTCTATCTCACCACTCCCTGCGCCTTACTCATTGCTCTCCCCACCCCTTTTCTGACCAGACCCTGTCCCTTTCTCAATGCTCTCCCCATCCTCTTTCTCACCACTCCCTGCACCTTACTCATTGCTCTCCCCACCCTCTATCTCACCACATCCTGCCCCATTCTCAATGCTCTCCGCAACCTCTATCTCACCACTCCCTGCCCCTTACACAATGCTCTCCCCACCCTCTATCTCACCACATCCTGCCCCTTTCTCAATGCTCTCCCCACCCTCTTTCTCACCACTCCCTGCGCCTTACTTAATGCTCTCCCCACCCTCTATCTCACCACATCCTGTCCCTTACTCAATGCTCTCCCCACCCTTTATCTCACCACATCCTGCCCCATTCTCAATGCTCTCCCCACCCTCTTTCTCACCACTCCCTGCGCCTTACTCAATGCTCTCCCCACCCTCTATCTCACCACTCCCTGCGCCTTACTCATTGCTCTCCCCACCCTATTTCTGACCAGACCCTGTCCCTTTCTCAATGCTCTCCCCATCCTCTTTCTCACCACTCCCTGCGCCTTACTCATTGCTCTCCCCACCCTCTATCTCACCACATCCTTCCCCTTACTCAATGCTCTCCCCACCCTCTATCTCACCACATCCTGCCCCATCCTCAATGCTCTCCCTACCCTCTTTCTCACCACTCCCTGCGCCTTACTCAATGCTCTCCCCACCCTCTTTCTCACCACATCCTGCCCCATTCTCAATGCTCTCACCACTCCCTGCCCCTTACTCAATGCTCTCCCCACCCCTTTTCTGACCAGAGCCTGTCCCATTCCAATACTCTCCCCACTCTCTATCTCACCACTCCCTGCGCCTTACTCAATGCTCTCCCCACCCTCTATCTCACCACTCCCAGCCCCTTACTCAATGCTCTCCCCACCACTTTTCTGACCAGAGCCTGTCCCATTCTCAATACTCTCCCCACCCTCTATCTCACCACTCCCTGCGCCTTACTCAATGCTCTCCCCACCCTCTATCTCACCACTCCCTGCCCCTTACTCAATGTTCTCCCCACCCCTTTTCTGACCAGACCCTGTCCCTTTCTCAATGCTCTCCCCACCCTCTTTCTCACCACTCCCTGCGCCTTACTCATTGCTCTCCCCACCCTTCATCTCACCACATCCTGCCCCTTTCTCAATGCTCTCCCCACCCTCTTTCTCACCACTCCCTGCCCCTTACTCAATGCTCTCCCCACCCGTTTTCTGACCAGAGCCTGTCCCATTCTCAATGCTCCCCCCACCCTCTTTCTCACCACTCGCTGCGCCTTACTCAATGCTCTCCCCAACCCTTTTCTGACCAGACCCTGTCCCTTTCTCAATGCTCTCCCCACCCTCTTTCTCACCACTCCCTGCCCCTTACTCTAGGCTCTCCCCAACCCTTTTCTGACCAGACCCTGTCCCTTTCTCAGTGCTCTCCCCACCCCCTTTCTCACCACTCCCTGCCCCTTTCTCGAGCTCTCACCTACTTTTTCACTACTCCTTGCCCATTTCTCAATGCTCTCCCTCACTCTCTTTCTGACCACTCCCTGCCCCTTTTTCAATGCTCTTCCCTACCCTCTTAGAGCACCCCTGTTGTTGAGGGGTCAACAACGTTGCATTGTTAACCTTCTCGCATAGTGCCCCTTTTGCATTTTTAATTAGCGCCTGGGCCTATTATTAGTGGAAATATGGTATGACAAATGGATTGGTTTTAATATGATATGATGTTGTTGTGGAACTCTTTTTCAGTAGCTGCAAACTACAGTATGTAAACAAAACTAAACTTTTAGCTGAAATTGACAAATATGAGCCATTAACTGGGCTCTACCAGTTTCAGGGAAATATAAAGACTTGAACATTTCAATAAGCATACATTACATTATCCAGAGCTATAGATAAGCTGGAATCTGCATATTTTCATAAACAAAATGCCATCTATCATTGTCCGGCGTCGTTTTCCTCCCTTCGTCACACTGTAACCTGCAACTTTATCTTGGCCATAACTTGAAAAGTATTCGATATATGTTCTTGAAACCTTACGATCGTCTTCATCTTTAACCCCAAGGAATGTCCTTACACATGTCCAATAACTCTGACTTTCATTTTGGAGTTATGCCCTTCTTCTTAAAACTTGAAACTTAAACCGGCAGCCTGACCTCATGACATGCGATGCCAGTGTTCCATGGAACACCCTTCTAGTTATCCATTGGGATCAACATTCAAATTATCATCACGGAGCAGGAGAGATAAAAAAAATGAAGTTGTGATGGAGGGCTCCCTTCCATTCCAAATATCATGACCGCAGTCTGTTTTCCGCTGTGGTACGTTCCAGTTGGGTATATAATTATGAACTATACTAATAATACTAATAAGATGTTTATTTCCGCAAAACTGCCTCCTCCACCACCCCCACCCACCACTCGCACTAAAAAAATAAGAATCAGAAAAACTATTTATCAAAAGCTTATCTACAGCTCTGCGCTCCTTTACCTCAGATGTGTAATGAAAGTGCAAACAAAAAACTCTTTCAAATAACATAATAATTTTGTCGGATGAATAATCCCAATGTAAAAAGACGTAACACTGGATATTGCTTTCGTAGTAATTGGGAAGATATTTTCTGAAACTGGTGATCACTTTCACTTATGTTTTTGATGACTAAAATTACACTTACTAATAGTAAGTCTTAATTTACATAATTTCTTAAAACAACTTTTGTACAGCATATGTGTTTGACTTGCTCTGTTTGTGAAGTCATTGCCTGTGCAATGGCATCTTATCTTCTTGACCTCAGACCTATTTTCTTTTGTTTTCTGTTGAAACATAAGGCGACAACTTGTTAAAAGTTGTTTTTCAAAAGGAGAACTATTCGACCAATATTTTGACTTTAACTGATTAATTGATATTTAGGGACAATAAAATATTCAGAAATTTACATATGACTAAATAGCATGCATAAAACGCCGCATTGCACGTGAAAAATTCTGTTGTTTAAGCTTTGCACTAGTGAATGCTTAGCTGATGTTACTGTAGACAAAACTTCTTCACTAGCTTTCTATAGAAAATACTCAGTGCATCTTGTGGACGTTAATACATCAAATTTAATATGTTTTTTATTGAATTTGTTTATACCACTCGCCTACTTTTTCATCATCATAATTTAACTTAATCTTATTTACAAGAGGAGGAACATCACATGGTTTCCTTATGGATCTAAATATATTTGAATTGAAAACTGCTGCTTGTATAACTGATATATTATTGGCTTTTAAATCATTGACTTTATGTATTTTTACTGTATAGTATATGTCAGATGATAACAAAAACATATATTTTCATAGTTAAAATAATCACTCATCTATATTTATGTAATTTTGCACATGCCATGTGATAAAAATTGTGCATTGTACCCAGTGTTGTGTACTTTGCTGATTGAATAATGAGAACCAGTAGCTCAGTTATAGATAAACCTTGCAACATTTGTTCTATCTCACTTCATCTCATTTAAATCATTTCATCTTACACCATAAATGCCAGGTGTAATAATTAATGCCTGGTGTAATACTTGTTATTATACCTCACATAAGACGCACATGCTAAATCCCCATAGACAACAATGTGTAACTTCTAACTATCTCACAAGAGGGTGATAGTACAGGGTGATAGTAAATCGCAGGGTGATAGTAAAAAATGTATCACATGCGCAGCTTAGATGCGTGCTGTTTCGGTGACATCATTGGCTCAGTATGGTGAAATTGCTATTTTTAACTCATCATAACTTCAAAAGCACTTGACCGATTTCAATAAACTACCACTCATTTTCTTAGTTACATTATTTCCGATTCAACGATATAACATTCATAGCAACTTTTAGAAAAAAATAGTTTTTTTCAAAAAAGGAATCATCGGTACTGAAAATGAATCCTGTTTTTGCACGAGGGGATTTCAGTATAATAAAATAAATATCACATTCATAAGAGGGTGATAGTATGAATGTTCACCCTTCAGATATTGATATCCTCAGGGTGAACATTCTTACTATCACCCTCTCATGAATGTGATATTTATATATAATACCTGGTGTTATAATTAATGCCAGGTGTAAAAATTATCATCTGGTGTAATAATTAATGCTAGTGTGAAATCAACTCTTGCATGTCATGTCGAGTTGCGTTTAATTAATCTGACTCATTATGGACTGTTAACTTATTAAATCAAAAATTTAGGAATTTGCATCTAAAAAGATTTAAAGTGTACAGGAACTGGAATCTTTAAACGATATATCATTCTTTGTCAATTAAACAATATTGTCGTGCAACTATATTGTTTAAGGTGCATTTGATTCATTGCATCAGTGTGTTCGAGCTTCTCTCACTTGGTTTCATTCTTCTCAGCCTCATACATCTTTGCTGTTGGTTTCATTCTTCACAGCCCCATAGAATACATGATTGCAGTTGGTTTCATGCTTCACAGCCCTATAAAGTACATGTTTGCAGTTGGTTGCATTCTTCACAGCCTCATTAAGTACATGTTTGCAGTTTATTTCATTTTTCACTGCATCATGTAGTATGTGTTTGCAGTTGGTTTCATTCTTCACAGCCTCATATGGTATGTGTTTGCAGTTGGTTTCATTCTTCACAGCCTCATATAGTATGTGTTTGCAGTTGGTTTCATTCTACACTGCCTAATATATACATGTAGTATGCGTGTGCAGTTGGTTTCATTCTTCACTGCCTCATATACATGTAGTATATGTTTGCAGTTAGTTTCATTCTTCACTGCCTCATACACATGTAGTATGTGTTTGTAGTTGGTTTCATTCTTCACTGCCTCATATACATTAAGTATAATGTGTTTGCAATTGGGTTCATTATTCACTGCCTCATACACATGTATGTTTTTTCAGTTGGTTTCATTCTTCACTGCCTCCAGGGCTGTCTTTTGGCTGTTTTTGGGGCCGTTATTCGGCCCCAGTCCCCCACCTGAAAAGTATCTTTTTTTCCCCCACATCAGTGTCAAAATTTCCCCCTTGAAAAAAATAAATAAATAAATAAAATAAAAAAAAATAAACTGAAAGACAAAAAGGCTAGAATTTTAAGAGAACTAAGTGTTAATTGTGCTTGTGTTGAAGAAAGTAGAACAAAGTAAATGACGTAACTGTCATTGGTACTTTTCGAACATAGTCTAACTCTTACAGCTAGTCAACATACATATTTTTCAAGTCTGTTTTGAACCCATTTATTGTTAAATGTATATTGGTCGGCATAAACAACAATAAAATTGTGTTATTGTATGCTTAAGTCCTTGCTTTATTTGTCTATTTAGTGTTATATATCTATTTAATCAGCATGATTTCATTTTATATTGATGATATCATAATGTGTTATGGATGTTTGAACTTTCATGCAAAATTCCCCCTTTTACTGAAATTGACGCGAAAATTTCCCCCTCTGAGGGACCCGGACCCATTCCCCCATGGTAGAAAGACAGCCCTGGCCTCTACACATGTAGTATGTGTTTGTAGTTGGTTTCATTATTCACTGCTTCATACACATGTAGTATGTGTTTGTAGTTGGTTTCATTATTCACTGCCTCATATACATGTAGTATGTGTTTGTAGTTGGTTTCATTATTCACTGCCTCATATACATGTAGTATGTGTTTGTAGTTGGTTTCATTATTCACAGCCTCATACACATGTAGTATGTGTTTGTAGTTGGTTTCATTATTCACAGCCTCATACACATGTAGTATGTGTTTGTTTTCTGGTTTTGTAGTTGGTTTCATTATTCACAGCCTCATATACATGTAGTATGTGTTTGCAGTTGGATTCATTCTTCACTGCCTCATATAGTATGTGCTTGCAATTCAAAATATCTGCTACTGCAAAAGTGCATTAACATGTATATGTCATGCATGCATATTTTGGAACATGTTTATTTCCCAAATATAAGTATTTCATCTTCTGTATGGTTAGTATATTTAAGCCATTTTATAAAAATGCGTTTAATCTGGTACATCACATGTACAACTGAGACATCATATTTTTGTTTGAGGCGCTTGTTTCAGCCAAAGGTTTTTCTGCAGTAGCTTGAGAAATGTAAATAATATATACATTAATTATATATCATTAGAACTGGTATTTTTAGTGGTAAATAAAAATATCTTAGTTTTGAAAATCGGTTGAGAAAAAAATATTGATTTTTTGATGGGGTTTTAAGTCCCATGTAAATTCCTTGTTTGTGAGACAGCAGAAAATTAAGGAATTTCACATAACTTCAGTTAGCCTTCATTTACGAATATCCAACACTTTAAAACCATTTTTAGATAAAACATTCTCAAAATAATAATTTTCAAATTTTTCATGCAGCAGAATTTTGCGTTGAAAATGCCCCACCAAAAACAACTTCCACACATGAATTTTTTATTTCTCAACCAATTTTGGTATTTCTCAACCAAGTAAGGTATTTTTATTTACTACTAAAACTGTCACTAAAAATGTCTGTTTCACTGATATACAACTTATTTAGGTACTAGTCTAGATGAATTTAGTCTAAAAAGTCCAAAAAACCTTTGACTAAAACAATAGAACAAATAAGACTTTATTTCAATCCTTTGATCTTATAATGCTTTCAACATAATTTAAAATAACAACAAAAGGTTAAATAGAAAACTAATCAAGTAATTGATTCATGTTTTGTTCTCTGCAGTATAAATATACATGTTCGTCAGCAATGGAAAATGGTTTAGCTGAATATAAAAAAAAAAAAAACTTAAAACTTTGGAACTTTTGGAAGGATTAGTTATTATCACATAACTTACGGTGTGGGAGTGGTATAACACCATTCTATATTTTCGATATACCACTAGTTATATAAATATGTAAATGAGCCTAGTATGCTCTGTCAAAAAAACAACAGTAATAACTATATAATCCAATTCCCACGGTTTATGTCGGTTTCGTGTTTTAAAGCGACGGGCAAATGCAATAAAATATTGTGAGTTATGTGATAAATTATAAGAATCTAACATTCGTTCTCATTCATTATTGAATTTATTAAACTCGTTAGCAAAAATGATAATGCTCGGCAAGAGCCTCGCATTATATCATTTTGCCAACTTGTTTAATAAATTCAATAATAATTAAGTACTCAAGTAAGATCCTCTATTTATCGTGAGAATATAAGGGCTATTCCATTAAATAAACCTCGGGGTGTATACGTGTGGATTAGGAGTAAAGCATATCCGGGGGATGGATTTGAAAAATAAAATATGTTGGTAAGAATTGAACAAAATTAAAAAAGTGGTGTCCCAACCTACCCAGGTATATTGAAACATTTAAATGGAATAGCCCAAACAGCTGTATTACTGAATACTTGTAATATATTTTAATGCACTAATGAAGTTTGTGGCAAACAAATAATGTACCAGTATATACTGTCGCACATTTAACAAGATTCAGATAATTTTAACACTCATTCTGATTGGATAACAGATATATTATATTATATCTAATCAGACGACGTCATAAGATGGCAGCGGGCATGAAATGATGTTGGCTGTCGATATGGACCTTTTTAACAGCTTTAGATGCGTTCCCTGAGTAAAGTGCATTAAAATAGGGTTAAATTGTTTGGATTTTGGGTTTATAGAAGGAATATCGACTGTTTAAGGTCTTAAATGGTGTTTAACGGCTCTGTGCTATTGAGTATTCATTGAACAACATTTGCAACCATTAAATTAATTGTTTATAATCTTTTGTTAAATCCAAAGTCAGATATTAGTCAACCCAGTTATGTTTCCACATAATGAGATTTCAAAAGAAAAGTTTTAACCAAACCAGGATATGCATAGGTTACGAGTTCTGTATTGACTGAAAATATTTGGTGAAAACAAAAGACTATGGAGTATTGTGATTGGCCAAAAATGCATATGGGTATTTAAAAAAAATAGAGAGTTCTATGTATGTCTGAACATTTTCACTGAAAACAAAACCCTGTCTTGTTTTCATGCACATGACAACATTACAGCTTATATTCATTCATATTGATCTACAACAAAATCTTTTGTTTTTTCTTCAGGTTTTAATTCATCTAGTTGCTTGGTGGATAGCCTGGAAGAGTACTGGGAGTACATGTTCTCTGTTACGGCCTGCAGCGGGGCTGGATGTAGTGCAGCAGTAAATGTAACTGCAGGAATTACAACGACAGAGGAGGGTAGTAAGTGTGATGATGATTTGTTCTTTGGTTGATATATTTTTCAAGCATAGCAATACTCCTACTGGTTTTTAGCTCTACTGGCCAAGGGCCAGCAGAGCTTATGGGATGGCGAGTTGTCCGTCCGTCGTCCGTTAACTTTTACCTCGTTAAGACAATAGGGCCTTCATTTTTCATCTGATCTTTACCAAACTTTAACATATTGTTAATATCAATGAAAGCTCGGACAAGTTCGAAAACAGGCCAGATTGGACCAGTAACAGCAGAGTTATGGCCCTTGATTTAGTTAAAAATGCTATTTTTTGCCTCGTTAAGACGATAGGGCCTTCATTTTTTATCCGATCTTTACCAAACTTTACCAGATTGGTAATATCAATGAAAGCTTGGACAAGTTTGAAAATCGGACCAGTAACAGCGGAGTTATGGCCCTTGATTTAGTTAAAAATGCTATATTTTGCCTCGTTAATACGATAGGGCCTTCATTTTTCATCTGATCGTTACCAAACTTTACCATTTTTTTATTATTATTATTATTATTATTATTATATTTTCTTTCGTTTATTTTTTTTTGTGATTTTTTTTTTTTTTTTGAATTTTTGAATTTGAATTTTTGAATTTTTATTTTGTTTTTTTATGATTATTATTATTATTTTTTATTTTATTTTTTTTAACCAGCCAGATCGGACCAGTAACAGCAGAGTTATGGCCCTTGATTTATTTAAAAATGCTATATTTTGCCTTGTTAAGATGAAAGGGCCTTCATTTTTCATCTTATCTTTACCTAACTTTACCAGTTTTTTTAGTATCAATGAAAGCTCCGAGAAATTTAAAAAACAGCCAGATTGGACCAATTACACAGGAGTTATGGCCCTTGATTTTCTGAAATATGCTATATTTTGGCATCAAGATGAAAGGGCCTTCATTTCGATGGATTTCATTGAAACTTTTCAGGGATAATCCTAGTTGTACGTGTCCCAACCGTGTATCGGTTGAATGATTTTGGCGAAGTTATGTCCCTGAACCCCAGGTCTACTTGTGTAAGTCATCCCCATGTTCCGGTTGATTGATTTTTGGCTGAGTTATGGCCCTTTAAAGGTTTTAATACACAAGCTTTGTCTGGACTAGTTCTCTTAAACCCCTTGCCAGATTTCAACGAAACTTTACAGGATTGATCAGCACCAAGCCTATTTGTGCATATCATTGTCGCGTTCCGGTTTAAAGATTTTTGGCAGAGTTATGGCCCTTTAAAAGTTTTTGATACACAAACATTTTCCCGACTAATTCTCCTGAACCTCTGGCTGGATTTCAACGAAACTTGACAAGGATGGTCAGTATCAAGCCTAGTTGTGCATATCATTGCCATATTCCGGTTGAATGATTTTTGGCCCTTTAAAGGTTTTAATAACACACTTTGTCCAGATTAGTCTCTTCTGAACTTCATGCCGGATTTCAACAAATCTTGGTGGGGATGATCAGTACCAAGCCTAGTTGCATCTGTCATTGCCGTGTTCTGGTTGAATAAATTTTGACAGGGTTATGACTCCTTAAAGGTTTTAATACACTAACTTTGTACAGACTAGTTCTCCTGAACTGGATTTCAACAAAACTTGGCAGGGATGATCAGTACCAAGCCTAGTTACGTATATAATCGCCATGTTCCGATTGAATGATATTATACATAAAACTTTATGTTTAGCCAGTAGAGCGCCACAGGCCCTCTTGGGCCTCTTGTTGGTGTTGTGTATCTTGCTTAGTTTCAGTTTAATTCTGCGCTTCCTTGGTCGAGAGGGTAAATATACTGAGTTTGAAACCTTCGTGCCTCTCAACAATGTCGAAACCTTCGTGCCTCTCACCAATGTTGAAACCTTCGCGCCTCTCACCAATGTTGAAACCTTCGCGCCTCTCACCAATGTTGAAACCTTCGTGCCTCTCACCAATGTTGAAACCTTTGCGTCTCTCACTAAGGTTGAAACCTTCGCACCTCTCACCAATGTAGAAACCTTCGCGCCTCTCACCAATGTTGAAACCTTCACGCATCTCACCAATTTTGAAACCTTCGCTCCTCTCACCAATGTCGAAACATTCGCGCCTCTCACCAATGTTGAAACCTTCATTCTTCTTGCCAATGTTGAAACCTTTGCGCCTCTCACCAATGTTGAAACCTTCGCGCCTCTCACCAATGTTGAAACCTTCACGCCTCTCACCAATGTTGAAACCTTCGCGCCTCTCACCAATGCAGGTTCAGTCCCATTGGGAGCTCGATTTGTAACTGAGAAAGTGTTAATTTTTATTTACGGATGATGAGAGGTATACAGTGCTAGTTCTACCCATGAATAAGTGGCTTGTCTGCCTCCACCACTAAAAATCAAACGTCATACCGGTACATAGCCTGAAAAAAATGTGCTGAAAAATGATGTTAAACACCAAACAGTTTAATTCTTGCCTACCAAGTGACAACATGCTGAGTTATTCTTGGTATAGATTTATTTGTTTTTCTCTAAGTTACACAACCTGTTTGCATAATCTTGGAACAGTTCCAATGTCTCGCACCTCAATTAATTTTCCCATAGGGTTACTGTACAGCCTTTTCCAACATCTGAGCTTCAAAGCTGGGCAGCAGACATTGTAATCCGAGCCTTCTCTGACCTTACCAGCCCTTTTTACGATTTTTGATATTTCATCTGGCTGTGTACGGTCAGAGGAACTCCTATAGTAAAAACACGGGGATCTCCTCTCCCTCGCGGGTGAGGAACTACCCTCTTGGTTTTAAATCAATATATCTATGTAAGTATTCATTGTATTAACATTTCAAGCATATAAACCGATTATCAATATATTTATTTACCTATCTGAACCGAAATATTTGTTTTATTAACCTTAATAAAGTTGTAACGGTCAACCGTTTCAGACGAAGTTAAAAAATATTACATTTCCAACATTTGTTATTATTCAGGTCAAATGTCACGTGATCGTGACCGGTGCGCCAATAAATATTTCCCGCAAAATTAAAAAAAATCAAAATTGCGACCAACTTTTCCTTTTGGCACTAGCAATACTCTGAACAACATTCAATTGTTTATTTTTAAAGTTTAGACCCTAATTATTCCCCGGGAAGAGTTTGTTCCACTCCAAAAATCCCTCGATGCTGTCAGTTGATAGTGGACTTATTTGATGAGGGGAATATGAATGCCTTTACCTCTCGCGAGAATATCACGGGAATTTAATTAATATGCAAAATGACAATAT
This sequence comes from Cyrtodaria siliqua, assembly GCA_037043455.1. Taxonomy (NCBI): domain Eukaryota; kingdom Metazoa; phylum Mollusca; class Bivalvia; order Adapedonta; family Hiatellidae; genus Cyrtodaria; species Cyrtodaria siliqua. The sequence continues at coordinate 41,249 of JAWPHD010011518.1, forward strand.
GGCGGATATAGTAAATAAAAGTGTACTTCAAAACATAAATGTTTTATTGTGTCACTACCATCGATAAAGGTGCAGTTTTATCATTGCAACTTGGTATAATAAACATTAATTGGTCGATCTGTTGAGCTAAATTATCGTAAAAAATCGACCCGACACCGCAAACATCGTTGAAAGTGCATGACTGTGCGTTTTCAGTAATCCCCCGGTTTTCACTATAGGAGTTCCTCTGACCCTATATAGCCGCAAAAAAAAGAAAAAAAAAAAAAGAAAAAAAAAAGGCTTTTAGGGTCAGAGAAGGCTCGGATTACAGACATTGTTGTTGGTTTAATATCTACAGTATAGCCAAGACCAGTAATTTAAAACAATAAAATACATAAGTTAGCCAGGTTGGGTTTTTATCTCGCTCAGGTTTATGTGACCCCTATGGAAAATACAAAATTCATACACTGTCTAGCTGAATATGTGGTGCTTTAAGGTCAAACACTTCTGAAATCTGAATGAAACCTCATATCACGATGGGATTTTTTGCATCGTCTGTTTTTCACACTGCAGATCGATGTATGCTAAAGCAAAGAGAAACCTATTTTTCAAATTAAAAATTGCCTAAAATTGAGAAAAAATTAGAATTATTTTCTGTTTTCCTTTTGTCTCTAGGTCCGTGAGCTTTCAGGGGAGATAATAGAGGTGTGAGACCTTATGTTGTGATCTGCTTATGGAATGATAAAACTATGTTGAATGTTTTAAAAGCATAACAAATTAACAAAAACTGATGTTCAGTTATAAACATGAGAAGAAATGTATTCATAAAGAATACAAATTAAAATTTATTTTGTTGTTGGTTAATAATGCACCATAAGATTATTCTTGCTCACAGATCATGAGGCACAGAAATAGTCCCCCTAAGACCATCCAAAATCTGGCAGTCGTAGGCATTTCGTGTTAATAGTGATATATCTTTTGAATCATGACAAGATATTGTGTACCTTTAATTTTAGAGGGGATGTCGCTCTCTCAAGGTTATAGGAAGGGTACAATAAGGTCAAAGGTCACCAAGTGCATTTTGCAGTGCTAGCAGGCAGGAAATTGCCTAATACTGTATTATGCAACTTAATGCACACATATTTATGCATGGAATATGTAAAGAATTGAGTTTATAATTATTCCTGAACAACCTTCACTGTTTTGCACCAATGATTAATTAGGTCAAAGGTCAATAAGTGCAATTTTTACACGTAAAACTTAGGTGGCAGGACCAAAACTGCCACGTTTCATTAGGAAAGTGCTTTGTGGTCTATCCATTGCATATCACACCTATGCTCCTCTGTAGGACAAACATATCTATACTGTCATTCTGTAGTTACCGTCTCCGTGTTCGAGTGCTTAAGCTCGCCGGCCGACTTACAATCACTATATACTCTCACTGATAGAGGTTCGTTGATTCAAGCCACCCTATGGCCAGACTTTATTTGAAACAATTTGGCACTTTTTTACTGCGGATAAAAGTCTAGTACTGATCTTTACCAGAAACATTCATTAGGTAACTGTACACCTCTAAATAACTCGAATACTGTTGAAATAGGCGTAAAATCAAATACAAACGAACGTGTTTCCTCATTAGTTGAATTAACGTTCCACAAGCATCCTGTACTATACAGCAAATAACAAAACTAGAAATTTTCTTGTACAAGTGTATGTATACATGTTTTAGACAGTCAAAACAGTCCAAGGTTATAATGTAACAGTCTGTATTACATATCAGGTTGTAAATGCATGAAACATGTATATTACGTATTGGTTTAGTAAAGCAATGTAGTTGAAAAACAGCATTGTGAAATACTAAAACTACAAAATAACTGGTAATCATAAATAGTATGCAAACTAACTCAGTTTCCTATTACGCTTGAACAGCAATGTTTCATAACTAACTACCAGAGAACTGTCATTTAGCAATATATGAATTATTTATCTAGGGTTTGAACAACCAGTAGCCTCACATGCACACTCAAATAGAAACACTTGGTCTGACTGGTAGCATTTGCAACGTGCTGTGCTACACTTTGTCTTGCATCCACAAGACACAAGCTGGATACAAGCATTTGGAACATAGGGTTTCCTCATCCAGATTGGTGTCAAGATACCATCACTGACGCACCATCCTCCTGTATTTGTTGGGTCTTCAGGTTGGAAATCGACATCGGTGGCATTGATCCAGATTTTTGCCTGATAGTTTGCCCTCTTCACATGAAGTTCGAGGGCATCCGAGGTTGGTGGTAAGAGCTCCAAATATTTGTGTAGCCTTCATAAACAAACGATAACGGCATACATCAATGTTTGGCTCATGATCCTCCTGCGAACAACCGTACAATCCGCAGAGATATTGTGCGATCGGTAACAGACCTCCGCCGTGACCACTACCTCCTAGTAAGTCCGGAACATCACAGAATCGCTTCCAACATGTCTTCTTGCTGATTCCATCAAAGGACGACGTGGTATCACATCCCGTCAATGCATGAACACCGAGGATGTTTCGTCTAACATGTTCGTCAAGCTTCTGAGATATGGTGTGTATTGGATAACACTTTCTTTGCTTTCCAGTCCCTGAAACCATCCATGTCTCTACCTCATACCCAATGTGATGGATAAGAAGTAGCAAAACATCTGTGTCCCGACAAACGACTTCTAAACGCCTGTATCCTCTGTTTACTGCATCCCTCGCATGTAGTATCATTCTGGTGTCGGCTTCTTCATGCTTTACACACAAGTGTTTGGCATCAAAGCTGCAATATTTTGAATGTGTCTCTCCTGAGAAACCTCCACCAACAACAATAGTTGATCCAATTGGATCAGTATCTGAGCGATTCATCACCTCAGTAGAAAGGAACTCAGCCAAGTTCGCTTTGTTATCTTCCTGTGATATCTACTGATCCCATGCTTGTGGAAGTGGGACATCTGGACTTGTGATGAGTTTTCGTATTGGCCAACGTTTGCCAGATCTTTTGCTTCTTATGGAAGCTTTGATCGACCGACTACCAAAATAACGATCAAACGTGACATCAGTGCGTGTGGTAGTGCTGTTAAAATGCCCGTACAATGTCTGTACAGATATAGATGCGTATGTTATTGCACATTGGACTGCAGACATGTTATAATATTTTCCCCCCGTTCTTTCTATGTGCTTTTAAATTTTTCCCAATACCTCAATGCATTACAGAAATCAGCGAATTTAGTCATTTTTTCAACATTTTGCCCTAAAATATAAATACTTGAGCATATATGTTATATCTGATACAATAAATGACTTGGATATGTATAGTGTGCAACATTTTATTGCTTCAAATTGATAAGTTTATGTTCAAACTATTTTCAAAAGATAATTCCAGATTCCGTAGATTTTTGACGGAAATGCACATTTTTCGCCTGAAAATTAAGGCAATATTTTAAGCATCATATGGTTCAGGAATTTTTTCTACTTAATTATTGGACTTTTCTCTATCCAAAATGTTACAATATGTCTTTATTCTATTGTATCAAATATGTTTTTCTTAACTGTAACCCAATACCCCAATTGATTACATAAATCGGTGATTTTTTGTAATTTTTTCCAACATTTTGCCCTAAAATGCCAATATTTGAGAACATATGTTATATATGATGCCAGGAAAAACTTGAATATGTATGCTGTGCAACATTCTATTGTTTCAATTTGATAAGTTTATGTTCAAACTAATATAAAAAAAAATTTTCCAGATTCCGACGATTTTTGACAAAAACACACATTTTCGCCCCAAAATTAAGGCATTTCCAAACATCATGTGGTTTGGAACTTTTTTTTGTTTAATCACTGGACCTTATCTTGCCCAAAAATGTTACAATATTTCTTTTTTTAAGAAACTCTATATAATACGTCTCTGTTTGAATAAGCATAGTACACTACTCTAAAACTAGAAGAAAGTGTTCACTCAATGACCTTTGACCCAATCTATTTATAGCCTATTTAAACAAAATATATCTTAAATTATAATGGTTTCGTTTGGTCACCATTTCAAGTAATAATAGATATAATTTTGACTATAAAACACATTTAAAAATGTCATATGTATTACACGCCAAATAAAAGCTATGAAAAAAATGCACTTGGTGACCTTTGACCTCATTAAGACCACATTAGGACCTCATTAGGGCCCTGAGAGAGCGACATCCCCTCTAGAATTTAGGTACTTTGTATCTAGAAGCAATTTAGCATATAAGTTTGCTATTAACAAAAAATGCCTACGAAAGTGATTTTTAGACACACATCTCAGGATATTTGGTCAACTAAAACGGGAATGATGAAAAAACACAGTTGTGATAAAAGTATGAATTTCAATTAAAATGTTTATCTTTAACTGGAAAAAATCTGGTTATCAGATTACCCTGTGCTGTCGGATGTGCGGTCACAGGGTTCAGTGCGGTATTCAGTTCAAGGTCACACTTGATTGAAAAGGTCAACTTTTGGTTAAGAAGTTTGTCAAGAGTTTCTCCAACACATAATAACTTGAATACATTGATGCAGATTTATTTTAAATGTTGTTAGGTATCATTAGCTATCTAATAATACATTTCCATGACCTATTGTTTGGGGCGGTTGTTTCAGCCAAAGGTTTTTTGGACTTTTAAGATAAAATTAATCTACAACCTAAATAAGTTGTATATCAGTGAAACAGACATTTTTAGTTGTAAATAAAAATACCTTATTTTTCAAAATCGGTTTAGAAAAAAAAAAAATCATGGGCGAAAGCTGTTTTTGATGGGTCATTTTCAATGCAAAATTCTGCTGCATGAAAAATTTGAAAAATATATTTTTTAGAAATTTTATCCAAGAAAGGTTTTAAATTGATGGAAATCATTTTGGCTGTAAAATATTTATTTCTCAACCAATTTTCAAAAGTAAAGTAGTTTTATTTACCACTAAAAATGCCAGTTCTAATGATATATAACTCAGATGTACGTATTATTTAAATTGCTCAAATTACTTCAGAAAAACCTTTGGCTGAAACAAGCGCCCCAAACAATAGACCTTCAGTTCAAGGTCACACTTAATATGACATTTTTTTGAAAATCTTTTTTTTCCTTCATGGAATTTCCTGTTTTAAGCATGGCAGCAGAGAGAGGTAGGCAGGAAAAATAATCATACCTACTGTAACCTTGTGTGGTGTTAAGGGTTATTCCTACACTCAGGACAGCGGAACAAGTCGGGAACATCACTGTAGCATTTGTTATCACTCCTCGCTGCTTCTCATGTTGGAATAACACTCTTATATGTAGAAATCATTGATGTTTTGTGAGACCGGGTTAATGTCAGTACATGTAGACAAAATTTCAAATTTGATAAAAAAAATTCATTGCAGCTCCTGGTCAACCTTACATCACGAGTGTGACAACATACACTGATGAACACAACTGCGATGCCAGCAAGGTTAAACTTAAATGGACAGAGCCAGAACTGCGGTCTAGAAATGCTTACATCGACAAATACATTATCTTTGATGATTCAAATACAACGATCCAGTCATACAGTGTAGATGAAGTAAAACCTTACAATCCAGATGCAAGGAATTTCGCTTCAGATGTTCAGGTTCATCCAGCTGAAATCCCATTTAAATGGAGGGTTTGTAAATTTTGGTTTATACATTTAAAACCATGTAATATGTATCAATGAATACAAGAAAACCCTGTACATGTCATTCGTTCGACTGTTATTTTGACTGAAAAGTTGAAAAGTAAAAGTAACTAAATTCTAATGGACTGGTACATTGTTTTTACGAAATCCGAAATTCATACTAAATGGAGAAATATCAAAATTAAGAAGCAATATTATTTACATTAAGCCACATCTTAGGGCTAACCACTGAATCGTTGTAGAATTGTAGAATTGTAGTATTTGATATTAAAGCCTATTGTTATTGTCTGTCGTCAACATTAACTTGTTTACAGGATAGAGGCCACATTACTTGAGCAATCTTAACCAAACTTGCACAGATTGTATATGACCATAAGATCTCGGACAAATTTGATAATGGGCCAGATCGGACCAGTAACACCAGAGTTATTGCATCTGAATTAGCAAAAAATGCTGTTTTTTGTGTGTTGCCTTTTCGAAGAAAAATGCGATACATAGGGATCACTTTGTCGTCTGTCCGTCCATCACAAAAACTTAAAGGGAATGTCGCGCCACAGCCAAACAAACTCTATTACTGAGAGTTCTGAAACACTTGGAAAAAGGTGAAAGAATTATCAAAATCGGATGATAAACAAAAAAGATATGACCATTTAAAGGTTGTTCTAAAATAAATATGGGAGCTGCCATTTTTAGCTCTACTGGCCGAAGGCCAGCAGAGCTTATGGGATGCCGAGTTGTCCGTCGTCCGTCCTCCGTTCCGTCGTCCGTCGTCGGCGTTAACTTTTGGCTCGTTAAGACGATAGGGCCTTCATTTTTAATCCGATTTTTAGCTCTACTGGCCAGGGGCCAGCAGAGCTTATGGGATGGTGTGTTGTCCGTCTTCCGTCGTCCGTCGTCTGTCGTCCGTCCGTCCGTCGTCCGTTAACTTTTGCTTGTGTACACTCTAGAGGCCACATTTCTGATGCAATCATCATGAAACTTTGTCAGAATGTTTGTCTCAATGAAATCTCGGTCAAGTTCAAAAATGGGTCATGTGGGGTCAAAAACTAGGTCACTAGGTCAAATACTTGAAAAAACTTGTGTACACTCTAGAGGTCATATTTGTTACCCAATCTTGATGAAACTTTGTCAAATTGTTTATCTTAATTATATCTTGATCAAGTTCGGAAATGGGTCACATGAAGTTAAAAACTAGGTCACTAGGTCAAATATTGGAAAAACCTTGTGTACACTCTAGAGGCCATATTTTTGACCCGAGCTTGATGCAACTTTGTCAGAATGTTTGTCTTAATTATATCTTGATCAAGTTTGAAAATGGGTCACATGGGGTTAAAAACTAGGTCACTAGGTCAAATGCTTGAAAAACCTTGTGTACACTCTAGAAGCCGTATTTCTGACCCAATCTTGATGAAACTTTGTCAAAATGTTTGTCTTAATTATATCTTGGTCAAGTTCAAAAATGGGTCACATGGTATTAAAAACAAGGTCACTAGGTCAAACTTTGGAAAAAACGTGTGTACACTCTAGAGGCCATATTTTTGACCCGATCTTGATGCAATTTTGTCAGAATATTTGTCTCAATTATAGCTTGCTAAAGTTCGAAAATGTGTCACACAGGGTCAAAAATTAGGTCACTAGGTCAAATATTGGAAAAACCTTGTGTACACTCTAGAGGCCATGTTTTTGACCCGAGCTTGATGCATTTTTGTCAGAATAATTGTCTTAATTATATCTTGGTCAAGTTTGAAAATGGGTCACATGGGGTTAAAAACTAGGTCACTAGGTCAAATACTTGAAAAACCTTGTGTACACTCTAGAAGCCGTATTTCTGACCCAATATTGATGAAACTTTGTCAAAATGTTTGTCTTAATTATATCTTGGTCAAGTTCAAAAATGGGTCACATGGTGTTAAAAACTAGGTCACTAGGTCAAACTTTGGAAAAAACGTGTGTACACTCTAGAGGCCATATTTTTGACCCGATCTTGATGCAATTTTGTCAGAATATTTGTCTCAATTATAGCTTGCTAAAGTTCGAAAATGTGTCACACAGGGTCAAAAACTAGGTCACTAGGTCAAATACTTAAAAAACCTTGTGTACACTCTAGAAGCCATATTTCTGACCCGATCTTGATGAAACTTTGTCGAAATGTTGTCTTAATTATATTTTGGTCAAGTTCGAAAATGGTTCCATGGGGTCAAAAACTAGGTCACTAGGTCAAATATTTGAAAAACCTTGTGTACACTCTAGACGCCATATTTTTGACCAGATCTTGATGAAACTTTCTCAGATTGTTTATCTGAATTATATCTTGATCAAGTTTCAAAATGGGTCACATGGGATCAAAAAACTATGTCACTAGGTCAATATTGGAATTTGCTTGTGGGTACTCCAGAGGTCACAATTTTGACCTGATCTTGACCAGCCCTTAAAACCTGCCCTTGATCGATTATAATGGAAAACTGATTGAATAGTACCAACATTGCCGATAATCTATTATGGCTTCATGAAATCGATTGTCTTGAAAAATGGTCACTTTCTGGTTTTAGTCCATTCCCGTTTGTTTGCTTCAGTTCCTAAATAAATATCATAAGAAGTCGGAATAAGAATAGCAATTACAATGCTAACTGAGATGAACAAACTATTGATTAAAAGTTGCTTTCAAGTAAATAGGGAATTCATTTCTTATTTTATTGTCATCATACTGGCTGGGTTGCGCAGTTGGTACTGCGTCGGCCTCACAATTGGGAGTTCCTGATTCGAATCTCTGTCTAGGCAAACATTATTTTTGATGATTTATTCGGCACTCACCTCTGATGTATGTGAGAAAGCAGTCAGTGACTTGGAAAGAATGTTGTATTAGTACCAATGTTGGAAAGGCAGATACATGGGTAGATGAACTCATCGTTTGATATGACCAAAATATGTTAAAACTTTGTTATACCCAAAAACAAACAAACAAATCATTATCATATATTTGTTCATCAGTGATCTAATTATTCTATTCTTTAGTTTTCTACACATACATGTAGTAGAAACCAAAAGTTTATATAGGAAAAGTCTAAATATGACATCTTCTCTGAAATCGCTTGAAGGAGTTTGTTGAAACTTAATCACAATGATTTTTAGGAAAGTCCCCTTCAGATTTGTGTTTCTCGTGGCGGCCAGTTTTCCAAGATGGCCAACAAGTCTAAAACTAGATAAAAATTAAGGAAACCACATCTACACACATAATTATTAGATTTGTGATGAATTGCGTTATATTCACAGATTGAGAGGTTATGTTGACTAAAAAAGCAAGAAACACAAAAAATCAAGGCAACTGTTAATAATATTTTACCATGTATTTTATGTAAATGCTTGATACAAACTTCCAGATTAAAGTGTGTGCCTTTAGAAATGAATGTAAAAACTACAAGATTTATAAACAGAACATAAACTGCAATACAAAACCAGGAAGTAAGTATACTTACTCCCTGAGGAGTAAGTATACTTACTCCCTGACGAAACGTACAATGGCCCGGGTAGGGAACGTCAAATGGCCACAGTACGAATCGCCTATTTACCTGGGTACGAACCGTCAAAGGTACGATACGTGCATAACTCGGCTTTTATCCCCAACCCATTTTTAAAACAGGACGCCATATTGATTATTGTAAGTATGCGGATATAAAAATTTGCCAGAGAAAACTGGATTTACGTACATTTCACGATGGTTTTCGTTGGTTGGAACTTGCATGAATATAATTAAACGTTCCTTTTATTGAATTATATTATTCGTTCTGATTAATTCTTGCGTGTAAATTATAATAGCCGTTACAAACGTATTGTGTATTCGCGAAAATTCCAGAAGTTCGCTAACGCCACAATTTTACATTAATAACTGCGTCTTCCCACCATATTAACACTACAGTTTGCATTGACAATTGTAATTATTATATGTTATTAAATGTTCATAAATGAAATTGTCTTTGTTTGATTTTGGTCTGAATTTATGATAAAAAAAACCCACCTTCCCCACCCACTTTGCTCCAAAGCCTGAACTTCGTGGCTATTAGAAGTGTTTTTAACAGGTTTTGATTTTCTACGATTTTTCACTCGAGCAGACGGCTTTAGAAAACACTGTGACAAAAGAAGAAACTGCTCGAGCAATTTCTCCTGTTGTACTGTCATTTGTCGTAATTTACTATAATCGTCTGCTGATGCTTTCAATTTGGACCTGTCACAGAATTCCATATGGGGTAATGTGTTAAACAACTTTAATCAAATATTTCAACATTTAAGAGCAAAATATTTTAGTCAGGCAGATGTAAAGTGTGAAATGAATTTGTATATGTTAACGCTTTCCTCCATGTAACAAATCTACAGCAGACAACTTTGAAATGATCTTGGCAAATATATGAAAAAATTCTTTAATTGCACATGTAATTATTCAACTGACTTGAAAACATTATAACAAAAACAGTTGTCTGCTGCAGAGGCATCATAGTTTTGATCAAAATTGTACAGGTGGTGTTCATTAACTAGAGATCCAATACTACATGTCCAGAGTTATCATAATCTGTCGCCGAGCCCGGATAGCTCAGTCGGTAGTGCCGCCGACTTGTTGAGTACAGGGGTCGCTAGTTCGAACCCCGGCTTGGCCAACATTCTTTCCGACGTTTAATGAAAGTCCTTGTGACCAGATTCATTGGTCTCTCACCACTGAACAATGTTCATGTGGAAAAGCAGTCAATGGCTTGGAAAGAATGTTGTGTCGTACTGGTGAGGAAATACCAGGATACATAGATAGGTGCACTGACTGCCGTTAGGGCTGCGTACCGGTTTCCGGTATATATCGAATACCGGTATTTAAGGTTCAATCGATATATCGTTCCCATTGCATACAGTACAGCTCACGCGAAGCCCACACTTTACTCTTTCACGCCTAGTGAGGAATTTACAAATCGCGTAATTATGCGGAGTTTCGATGATAAAACTATGCGGAGTCGGAAAAGCTTCTCGGCGTACTTGCGCCACGAAAGTACGCCACGATACTCCGCGAAGACAAACTCGGAGTTCGCCGAGTAAAAACTGCACAGGTAAGAGGTGCAACTTTTTCTAATTGCAGTCAATTTAATGCATAATTATTCAATAACTTTAGAAAAAAGCGAGGCAGACGACTTCTTGTTTTGGAAAAGCGGATGTGGGAATATTTGAATGCCCGGATTATGTATACTGGGTCACGACAGTTATATGGCCAGGGTTTTCATTATCTTTTTGACTAGGGGATAGAAGGATAAAATGAAGGGATAGACCAGGGGTCAAGGGGGCGGTCTGAGCCCCCTTGTGGGTCCAGGGCAACGCCCTGGTAGGGGGTTCAGGGGGGCTTCGCGCCCCCCTAAGCTCCTGAATAATACTCATTCTGAGAGGCTATTTTCAGTCATTTCTGTGCTACTTTTAGTCATTTTTGATTGCCAAACAGGTCAACATTTTATTAGCAAAAGTGATTTTTTTTCCAATTAAAATTGATTTTAAATTGAAATTTGGCAGTAAAAAACAACACCTTGATGATCAATTCTTATTTTTATTTCTTTACCATTCAAAATTAATTTTAGACTAGGGCAATAAGAGCATAGCAATGGCAATAAGCATAGCAATTGTAAGAAATAGCCCTGGGATGGGTTCACGGACTGTTGTTTCTTCAAATCACAATATGATCGGGTGTTTTGATCGTATCATATAGCTTTCACTTACCAGATTGGCGGGTAAAGTGCATCAAAGACGATTCATTTTTGCGTTTTTTCTCCATTTCAACAGCTGTTCACGTACTTTCACTTTCAGATCATTTTTCAGAAATCTGCGAAGTCCCGTTTGCAACGCGAAAGTCTATTGGTTAATATTCATTTCCCAGCCAATAAAAAGTTTTGTATTATCGCTACCGTTTTACCGAGTACACGTGATTTAAGCTGGTTCCTAACTCATTATACTACTCCGTTACGATGAATAAATAGAGCGGGAAACACGCAATGTAAACAAACGCCGGTGCGTACGTAAAATCTTCCTCTGCTATTTCGATCTTTTTTTTTTTTTTTTTTTTGCTTCCGTGATTCCAACCGATGCGAAGACGATTTCAACCGATGACTTCTATCGGCAATCGGTTGTTATTGACAACACTGTATGGCGGTTCCTATTACCGTCTTCGCGGCGACTGAACATAATATTCAATTAGTAATTATACTGGAAATTATCATTTTCGTTTTAATTAGTCTTTCTTTGGAACAAATTTTACTATTCTGATGTTTATTATTACATCGATGGGTTCTTTAGTCAGAAATAATCAGAAAAATGGTAAAGAATTCCGGGTCATAAACCCGTTATTAGCAGTCTGCGAAATTAAATTTTGGACTTGGTTGTCCTTTGGGCAACCATTTCAGCAAAAATTGGTGCCCGAAAGGAAAAGTGGTTGCCCGAAATTTTTCTTTCAAACCTGAAGGCTTTATTACTCTAATGATATATGTAAACAAAGCAAAAAATATTATGTCTTCAAGGTCACAATATTTTTTCATTATTCATTCTTTTGTATACAAAGAAAGAAGATTGTCTATGTTTTTCTCTGATAAGTCACAGTCATCATTAGAGTCATCATGATTTTTGACTGTTTATGTTTTTTTATAGTGTCAATCCGCATGCAAGAACACCCCTTTACAAAGGAACCATCAGTGTCTAATCTAGATTCTGTCTGTGCACCAAGGGCACTGCATTTTACCATCTTCGGTACATTTAAGCCACTCTCGACCAACTTGCCAAGAAGAAACGAAATTTCTGTCTCTTTTGGCTTCGTAATGCTTACTTGACTCTTGTTTGGACTCTTTCACTGGTTTACCAGGAATGGCATTCATCACGTACCGCAATATTGACATTTATGACAACTGGAAACACGTTTTTAGCGACGCATGCACTAAATTAGCATATTTGATGATGTTTATTTTATTCTCATTGGATGGAATAATTCACAAACCGTTTGTGTATAATTGTAATTTTCAGTTGCTCTATTGATCGGAACTCTTCGCCAATTTTCGTACCGGTAAATGTGGATTCTCGAGTGATGGAATCCGACGAGGCAGTTCCGATTAGTTGCTCTATACAAAATAAAGAATTCGGCAAAATCCGATCGAAAACAAGGTCGTGACGTGTTGTGACCTTCCACAGAGGGATACAATTAATTGATGAATTCCTCGTAGAGTTTATACCGGTGTCACAGTAATTCTTCAACATCAATGAAAAAGCCGAAATCGTGTTTCCTGTTCGACTTTTATACTTATTTTGATTGACAAATAGTGTTGCGCTTTCAGAAATTTTGGTTGCCCTATCGGACAACCAAAGTGGGAACGTGGTTGTCCTGTTTGTAAATTAGTTGTCCCGGACAACCGGACAGCCGCTAATTTCGCAGACTGTATTAGTGCCGCCTTGTTAAAAGATACATACATGGCTAAGGATTATGGGTATTTAGTATTTATGTCGGTAGGAAAACTATTGACTTGCGGACAACAAAAACGAACAAAACTTGTGATTAAATGCATTAAAAGTTTGAAATATGTATTTGTTTCGAAATTTATTCATTGTATTTATCAGTCGTGTAAACTCTGTATATAAAAGATGCACTCGGCATTGTTTGTACTTTTTCTGGCGATTGATTGCTTTTTCAAGCGGTAAGTTGAAAAGTTGTCGGAATATTCAGATTTTTTTCCCAATAATAAATCACCACAGGTGTGCACTGATGGTTAACATATTCTTGAAAAAGAATTCAGATAAAGCTTCTGTGTTTACTTTTGAATGAATAAATGACAAAACGTTTACATTTTAGTCTTTTATTACTGCTGAAAAAACATGATATATCGAATATCGATCATTTTGTATCGATACAAATATCGTATCGATCATTCTGACCGATACGCAGCCCTAACTGCCGTGATATAACTGAAATACCCTTAAAAACGCTGTTTAAACTCATTCGTTCATAATCTGCCCCTGATGATTAGAAATTACTTAGTTTCTCTTATTTAGCCAATTCAGTCCATCGTTTCAATCTGATTGTTTCAAACATGTACAACATATTTATATAAATGAGAAATCAAGCCCTATAGTATTAGTAAACGAGTAAAATCAGCCAGTATGTCTAGAGTTATCTGACCCTAATTGTCAAAAATACATATTTCGCCCTATTCAGGTGATGAAATCCTTAATTCCTTTGATTCTTTATTAAGAATGAATGAATGGGTTTTAACACCGTTTTCAACAGTATTTCAGTTATATCATGGCGATCAGTGCACCTATCCATGTATCCTGGTATTTCGTCGCCAGTACCACACACCATTCTTGCTAAGCCAGTTAAGCAATGTCCATTGGTGAGAGACGAATGAATCTGGTCACAATGACTTTCATTAAACGTCGGAAAGAATGTTGACCTAGCCGTGGTTTGAACCAGCAACCCCTGTACTCGAATTCAGCGACGCTACCGACTGAGCTAAATTTGAAAACACATTTTGTGCTATTATATTTGATTCTTGAAATGTTGAGTTTTTAAGCAATTTATTTTGCTTTTAAGTAATTTCATAGTAAAGTGCATGTTTTATTTTATTGTATTTCCAGAAGAATGCCTAAGTTGAAGAGGAAGTCAGGCGCTCAGAGGAGTTCATCCAATCGGTTGGAAATGAGGTTTAGGAGAGTCGTTGATGGTGGTGTTCCAGGCAGCAGTCTTGTAGATCCTGCCGAATCTGTGTCAGATGGCGGTCCCGGTGTGCCTATGGCTGCTTCAGTAGTTGGGACGTCTGGTTTGGGCGCTGATAAACAGATGGAGGTCAAAGCCCACCTCTATAAGCCTTTTCGGCCATCTGTCTTGGGCGCTGATAAACAGATGGAGGTCAAAGCCCACCTCTTTAAGCCCTCTGGGCCATCTGTTCTATATAGTTCGCTTGATTGTTTGCCATGTAGTTCTGCTGAAAGTTTGCTTGAGAACAAACCACATATATTACCTGAATGTATGCTTGATAATGCTCATGGATCTCCGATTGATACTGAATACACACATCATACTGTACAGCAACCAAGATTTGACTCAATTTCTTTTGATCAGATTAAACCAACTGAACAGTCAACTGATTTCATGTTCATAGCTACACCCATTACAATGAATCCGTTCGGTTCAAAGAATTTCATTCGTGGATCATTTCACCAAGGACATGATATATTTACTCCACAATCACGTGGTAGTCAGTGTGTCGCCATTTCTTTGTGTGCTCTGATATATGGACAGACTACAGTGATGGATTCACAGGCAGTGCTTGACAATGTGCTTATTGAAGGTGATACTTTGTACAAGAAGATTATTTCTGAATTGCATGGGAAAGGAATGTTGCAAAGCAACCTGTTAAGTTTTGAAGAAATTCCATCCGAGGTCAATGACTTTAATACAAATCTATATGTTTTGAAATCTGATGTTATATCTGGTATAGCTGTTCAACAGTGCGAGACTTCCAATTTGCCCACTCTTCATCAGTCCCTGTATTTAGCATTACAGATATCAAATCAAATGCTAGTTATAATAAGAGGCCTATGCTCCGCAGTATATATAACCACTGAGCAGTATCACTTTTTTGATTCACATTCACATGGACAAGATGGCTTATCTGCACCTGATGGTACATCCATTTTTTTGTCCTTTGATTGCTTGGAAGATTTGGTTGCATACATGTATGTATTTTATGGAAGCATGAACATTGACATGTGTACACAGTTTGATATATTGCCGTTGCATTTCACAATGATGGATGACTTGATGATGCCAACTGTATCTGCAGATCAAACAAATCTCTTAGATAATTACTTCCAAGACCAAGAAAGTAAGGCCTTAAGAAAACATGCTTCTGATATTGACAGGCATTCAAGCAAAGACAACTCTTACATGAAAACCTACATGAGAAAACGAAGACAAGATCCTTTAATTAGAGCAAAAGAAAAGAATCACGAGCTAAAGAGTAAACGCAAAGCCAGGCAAGATCCTACTGTAAAGTCAGCAGAAAAAACGAAGAGACAGAAACTACGTCAAGATCCTTTAATTAGAACAAAAGAAAAGAATCAAGAGCTAGAGAGTAAACGGAAAGCCAGAAAAGATCCTTTACTTAGAACAAAAGAAAAGAATCAAGAGCTAGAGAGTAAACGGAAAGCCAGAAAAGATCCTTTACTTAGAACAAAAGAAAAAAATCAAGAGCTAGAGAGTAAACGGAAAGCCAGAAAAGATCCGATTGTAAAATCAGCAGAAAAAAATAAGAGACAGAAACTACGTCAAGATCCTTTAATTAGAGCAAAAGAAAAGAATCAAGAGCTAGAGAGTAAACGGAAAGCCAGAAAAGATCCTATTGTAAAGTCAGCAGAAAAAACGAAGAGACACGAACTACGTCAAGATCCTTTAATTAGAACAAAAGAAAAAAATCAAGAGCTAGAGAGTAAACGGAAAGCCAGAAAAGATCCGATTGTAAAGTCAGCAGAAAAAAATAAGAGACAGAAACTACGTCAAGATCCTTTAATTAGAGCAAAAGAAAAGAATCAAGAGCTAGAGAGTAAACGGAAAGCCAGACAAGATCCTATTGTAAAGTCAGCAGAAAAAATGAAGAGACGAATATTGCGCGAAGATCCTCTAATAAGGAATCATGAAGCTAAACTTGAATTGAAATCGAAACAAAAGAAACGAAATAATGCATACTACAAAGCTATTGCATGCGAGAAAAAGCGTCTATCTAGGTCTTTAATATCTTTTAGAATACAGGAAAACTCCAGAGAGAATCAGTCTTTACGAGAAAAGCGAAAAAAGGCAGATTTTCAAGCCAATGAAAAGAATTTGCGAGAAGCAAGAAAATATGGTTCTGAACTAAATGAATGTATTTCGAAATTCAAACAAACCATTTCCACTGGACCTGTCTATGTCTGCACCTGTTGTCACCAGACATGGTTTAAACATTCTGTAGAATCTGCAAGCACAGTTGCTAACCATCTTGATCGATCATTTGTACAGCAGCATTTCACAAAATACTTATCTGTGGATGATAAAGAGTGGATATGTAAAAGCTGTTCTAACAACTTGAAGAAAAATAAAACCCCAAGTCTTTCAGTTGCCAACAAAAACACATTTCCAATTAAGCCTAAAGAACTTGAGTTACATCAGTTAGAAGAGAGGCTTGTTGCATTAAGAATTCCATTCATGCAAATTAGAGAACTTCCTAGAGGTGGGCAGCTATCTGTGAAAGGAAATGTTGTTAATGTGCCAGTTGATATCCAGCC
Organism: Cyrtodaria siliqua; assembly: GCA_037043455.1. Classification (NCBI taxonomy): domain Eukaryota; kingdom Metazoa; phylum Mollusca; class Bivalvia; order Adapedonta; family Hiatellidae; genus Cyrtodaria; species Cyrtodaria siliqua. Next base: position 58,224 of record JAWPHD010011518.1, read on the forward strand.
TGTCATTGAAAGTTTACCTCGAGCTTTTGATACACAAGTAACTGTGCCAGTGAGACTAAAAAAGAAACTTTCATACAAGAAGTGTGACTTTACTGAAAATGTACGTCCATTACAAGTTGTCAGCGCTCTTCATTGGTTGATGAACCATAGTGACTTGTACAAAAATTCTGGTATCCATATTGATGAAAACTGGTTGCAAAACACAACTGAAAATTGCTCAGAAACAGTGCAAGAGTTTTTTGGAGGAACTAATATGGACGAATTCCCTCCTACAGATGATGTTACTCAAAAAACAGAAAACGTAACGAGCAAAAACGAAAATGACTATGAATCTGATCATTTTAGTGAAATTGATGAAAATGAAAAAGTTGTTGGTAATAGTGATACAATTATTGACTCGGCTGATCCAACGACTGACACTATTTACACATTTGCACCTGGCGAAGGACAAATACCCATAAGTTTATATCAAGATACCAATGCTGAGTATTTATCATTTCCATCAATATTTTGTGGTCAAAAGAGACCTGAAAATGAAGACAGATCTGTTCCTGTTCATTATAGTGACATATGCAAAATGGAACTTCGCCATGTTGACAGAAGGGTGGCATCAAATGTTCCAAATGTTTTCTTCAAAATGAAAAAACTGCAACTGAAACAAGTTTCAGACAAAGTGCATCTAGCTTTAAGAAGATGTAAAACAGAAGGCAAAAAACTTACAGCATCGCAGGTTTTAAACCCAGAATGTCAGCAAAACTTAGTAAATCTTGATGAAGGCTTTTATATTTTTCGAACTTTGAGGAGTTCGCCACCATACTTGGAAGCTCGAAAGAAAGATGTTTTTGCTATGATACGTCAATTAGGTTTGCCTACATGGTTTACTTCGTTGTCCTCTGCAGATACACGATGGGTTGATTTGCTGAAGATTTTAGCAAAACTTAATAGCAGTAAAACTCTTAATGATGACGATGTTGCGAAAATGACTTGGGCTGACAAAACCAAGCTCGTTCAAACTGATCCAGTGACATGTGTTAGATACTTTGACCACCGTGTACAGGAGTTCATAGGAACTGTACTTAAAAGCAATCATGGACCTTTGGGAAAAGTCAAAGATTACTTTTACCGTGTTGAATTTCAGCAGAGAGGGTCTCCACATATTCACATGCTTCTTTGGATTGAAGATGCTCCACAATATGAAACACACACAGATGAAGAAGTGGTATCATTCATTGATCAGTATGTTTCGTGTTCAAACATTGATGACCCACTTGTTGACTTTCAAGTACACAAACATTCACGATCATGCAGAAAAAAGGAAAAAGCAGTTTGTAGATTTGGATTTCCAATTCCACCAATGAAAAAAACAGTTATTCTGGAACCACTTATTGCAGATCAAGCTGACACCAAAAAATACAAAGAACTGTTTGTTTCAATCCAACAAAAGTTGAATGAGATAAAAGAAAGTGATTTATCGTTTGAGCAATTCTTAAAAGAACTGAACACAGATGACGAAGATTATCTTAAAGCTGTTCAAAGTTCATTAGATGGACCCAAAGTGTTTTTGAAAAGGAATGTTGCTGAGGTGAGAATAAATGCCTACATGAAACCCATTCTAAGAGCTTGGGGAGCCAATCATGATCTTCAGTTTATTTTGGATCCGTATGGATGTGCTGTATACATAGTATCATATATCAGTAAAGCCCAAAGAGGAATGAGCATCCTTATGAATGAAGCATGTAAAGAAGCAAGAAAAGGAAATATGGATTTAAAGAAGCAAGTAAGACATATTGGTAACAAATTTTTGAATAGTGTTGAAATTAGTGCACAGGAAGCATGCTACCTTGTTTTACAACTTCCAATGACCAAAGCTACAAGAGATGTAATATTCATAAACACTTCACCACCTGACAAACGTACATTCCTTTTGAAATCAAGGGAAGCGTTGGAAAAAATGGCTGAAAATTCAACAGAAATCGAGGCAGACAATATAATTAAAAGGTATTCAAAAAGGCCAAAGCAACTTGAACATTGGTGTCTTGCTGATTATGTATCGCAACTTGAAATCATATATCCAGCATCTGATGACATGTTTCATGAAGAAAATGAGCATAATGATGATGAAAGAAATGACCCTGAAGAAATTCATCCAGACATGTTAGTTGAGGAAGGAATACAAATCGCGTTGAAAAGTGGCATCAGAATTAAATCCAGAAAAAAACCTAAAGTATTACGTTATGTTCGTTATTCACTAAAAGTGGATCCAGAAAACTATTACAGAGAAAAACTGTTATTATTTCATCCATGGCGTAATGAGAGTGAAGATGTTTTAGGTGCACATAGTTCTTATGAAGATCATTACTTTGCTTTGAAGAATTTCATAGACTTTAAAGTCAAACAATATGAGAAAAATGTTGATCAGTTAAATGAGGCAATGAAAAGGGCTGCTGATGACTTGAACTTCGATGAAATAGCACCAAGCAATGAGCAAAGAGAATCAGATGATCTGCAGACGGGTTCAGTGGCAAGTGACCAGTTTGTTTATTTTGATCCAGATCGTCCGGAAGTACAACGTCAGTATGACTTAGGAAATGATATTGGTAGTTCAGTAACACTGGTAAATATTACTCTTAATACAAAAAGAATGTCTGATGCAAATTATAGATCTCTTGTACATTCGCTAAATAGAAAGCAACACGAGTTCTTCCAGCATGTTCTGCAAAGTGTCAAACAAAACCTGGAGCCTTTGCATGTATTTCTATCTGGTGGTGCAGGTGTTGGCAAATCAGTAGTTGTCTTGGCTTTACATGAAGCATTGTTGCGACATTTGTCTACTTCGGCAGGTGACAATCCTGATGTATGCAAAGTACTTCTGTGTGCACCTACTGGAAAAGCTGCTTTTCACATAAGTGGCATGACTATCCACTCAGCATTTCGTATCCCTGCTAGTCAAGGCTACTCCATCAAACCATTAGATAGTGACACACTTAACACCTTGCGAACCATATACAGAGATCTCGCTGTTGTAATGATTGACGAAGTTTCAATGGTTGGACACAACATGCTGATGCTAATCAATCACAGACTTCAACAAATTAAAGGTTCAACTTTATTTTTTGGCGGTGTTCACATGATTCTGATTGGAGACCTGTTTCAATTGAAGCCTGTTATGGATGGATGGATTTTTGAAAACTTAAAAAACAACTTCGGCCCTCTTGCAACAAATTTGTGGCAGGAATTATTTGCAATGCATGAACTTCACGAAATCATGAGACAAAAAGATGACAAGGAATTTGCAGAGATTTTGAATAGATTACGTGAAGGAAAGCATCAACAAAGCGATATAGAAGTTCTTAAAAAGCGTGAAATAAAAACAACAAATCCAAATTATCCAAAGAATGCTATTCACCTTTTCAGCACAAATGCCAGCGTGGATTCATTTAACAAGGAAGCATTCCAATTATCACCTAGTATAAAAACTGTCACAACCGCTTTGGATACTGTAATAGGAGATGATACTAAATCTGTAAAAGAGCAACTCATTTCTAGGTTGCCAAATGATGCCTCAAAAACGGCTGGTTTGCAAAAGAAACTAGGTATAGCTGTTGGAATGACGTATGATTTATGTGCAAATGTTGATGTTAATGATGGATTAGTCAATGGTTCAAGTTGTTGTATTAAATTTATAGAAAGCAAACAACAAAATACAAATAGACCAAGTATTGTTTGGGTAAAATTCTATGACGAAAACGTAGGTTCTGAATGGCGTGCTAAATACAGACATTTATATCATATTGGTATTGATCCTTCTTGGACACCCATTTTTGATATCAAAAGAAACTTTGTTTACTTCAGAAAGACAATTTTGAGGATTCAATTCCCACTTCGCCAATCTGCAGCCAAAACCATACATAAATCACAGGGTGACACTTTAAATGAAGTTGTTATTGACATGTCTGGTACACGAATCTTTTCTCATGCACACTACGTTGCCATTAGCAGAGCAAAAACACTACAGGGTCTCAATATTTTGAATCTAAATGAAACAAAGATATCAGTGTCTGAAAAAGTCAAACAAGAATTGACTAGGTTACGAAATGAACAAGTTCTTGCTTTGTGTTATATTCCACTATATGAAATTCAAGACACTGTGGCAAAACTTGTATTTTTGAATACTCGATCTTTGAAAAGTCACAAAGATGACGTTTTCCAGGAACCAAATGTTCAAGATGCAAACATGATTTGTCTTGTTGAAACATGGCTTACTGCTGAAGATGAAATGCATACTTTGAATGTACCAGGATATCAGCTATTCAGAGCAGACGGTTACCAAAGTGGGAACACAAGACCTCACCGAGGTATTGCATTGTATTTTAAAGAAGGTATCCCTGTTGTTCAAAACAAAACACTCATTCAACAAGATTTTGAAATTGTTCTGACAGAACTTTTGTTTGACATGAGAAGAATAATTGTTGTTACATTGTACAGGTCTCCTTCATGTTCAATAAGTTCCTTAAAAAAACACTTACTCGAATTTGTGTCACCAGTCACATACAATACAGAATTTGTAATTCAAGGTGACTTCAATTCTGATATCTTACAAGAACATACAGTCAGTGCCTTCATTGAAGAACAATTTCATTGCAAGCAAGTTGTTCAGAAAGCGACTCATGATTCAGGATCGCTTATTGATCATGTTTACTCAAACATTGAATCCATCAAAAACGAAGTGATAGAGTGTGTTTGGTCAGATCATGCCTTAGTTTATTCTGCAATAGGTCATTAAACTCATTCATCACAGATTGTATCTAGAAAATTGACAATGAACAGCTTATTTTTTTAAAAAACAACAATATCAATTTGATGTCGTAGTACTCTATTCTTCAACCCACCTGTGTAAAATTATTCCTACTTACTGCATAATGCAGTCTGTAGGAATAAGGCGGTTTATGTCGGAAATGGGTTGACCGCCACTTTTCAGTATATATGTAATCAAACTTGGTAAGGAGACCTATTAATAGATCTCCTAGTGCACTATATTGATCACCATTTCATTCCCCAATGTCTTGTTTTAAATTGCAACACTACTGTATTAAAAGACCACCTATGTTAATAATATTACTCTTCTATTGACAGATCTCTTCATAAACTTGGTCTCTGAACACAGGTTTTTACTGCACTTTAATTGCTAACTGAACACATCAATGCATTTGTTATTATGAACTTTTGTGTATTAAGAACATTTTTTTTTAATTATTACAGTTTGTTATTCATATATTTCTTTTATGCCACCACCACCAAATGGTGACGATGCATATAGTATCAGACATGTCCATCATTCTGTTCATCCGGAACATTTTGTGTGTTTATCTCTTCTCACAGTTTTCAACCGATTGTTTCAAAACTTTACAGGATGCTTATCCATCAAGACGTGCATATCAGTTCATCAACAAAATCAACGTTGTGTTAGCAAAGCTAAGGCCCCTTTTTCTTAAGATTTGTGCGGATTGTATTTAATGGGGGCATTTACGTCCCATGGACACATTCCACTTTAAACTGTATCCTCCATAATTGGATGTTTCTGATGCTAGAAATGAAGGTTATTGTTATAAAGATCATCAGTGTATTATACTTTTTTTAACTGTACAACAAAAGGTAAAAACATGACCCCATTTTTTTTACATATTGTGTCATAAGATTAAATCTGTCATTTCCACTATATCATCAATAATCATTAATATGCTCCCCGTGTGGTTGCCGGGGTATAATACAACCACAGCAAATCCCGCTAGAGGCAAAGGGGTAAAACCTCAACTTCATGTTCATTTTGTCATTTTTTATCATGCTCATTCAAAGTTTTCTTCATGACACCACATATGCAAATGCGGAAACGTGGCTCCAGCGTAAATGGAGTGCCTACAATAGAATTTGCAGCAACTCTGCAGTTTAGAAGTTTCTAGGCCCATTCTGGATGTAAATGGAAGATGAGCCTGGCATGTTCATCCCTGTTTGGCGCCATCTAACCTTTCTTGTGTTGGTGCGCCGTTAAAACCCAATTCAATTCAATTTATTACAAATTTTAAATAAATCCCAGTCCAATATTAGTCATGATTTCAACTTAAAATTTGTATGCATATATTTCAATAATATGTACAAAAAAAAAAGCCAGAAATTAATTATACTCAGTTTCACAAAGTGAAGTGGGCGCTATATTGAATCCTATTATCTGTAAAGTTGCGTCATGTAACATGTTTTTGTCATGTCCTTCATTATAGCCCTGCTTTCATAAAGTGAAATGTGGGATATATTGTAATCACGTTGTCCATAACGTCGTATCACGTAACACATTTTTGTCGTGTGCGTCCTTTCATGTCGCATCCCATAACTACCATTTCTGAAACAGTTTTGAATCGGTTGTTCCCAAACTTCATATATACACAACAACTGATGACCTTATGTCCCTCTATATCACCCATTGTTAATTACCAAATTATGGCCCTTTGACTTTGTTTAAGCGAGGGTATTCATCACCTTCAGTGATAGTTCTAGTTTTATCTTAGATATTCTACTGTAGCCTAGGGTTAAATTATGTATTATCAGACCAATAACATCAGCAATTAATAATATGCCAAATAAGATTGTTTTGAACTTTTCTATTAATACGTTGTAACGATTCATAAATATGGAAGTTATGTAGAACAGTTTAAATAAATCTGTGACTTTAAAAAAAAGAGCAGTGGCAGAAAAACAATAACGTGGCTCCAGCGTAAATGGAGTTTATACGATAGAATTTTCAGCAACTCTGCAGTTCAGGGTGAGAAAGTTTTAGGGCCATTTTCCATATTTTATCTCGATGTACATGGAAGATGAGCCTGGCATGTTCATGCCTTTTAGGCGCCATATAACCACTTCATGTATTGTTGCGCTTTAAAACCCCAATTCAATTCAATTAAACACAAGTCAAGATTATCGTGAGTCACTTTAAATACATCAGCTGTTATCAAAGTTTTATGATCAATATAACGATAAAACATGATTAATTACATCAATAACATACTTTGTATACTAGGTAGTATTATTTGTTAACTTGTTCAGATATATTATCATTTTCCTGTATAATGACACCAAGTTTGGCGAAGATGACGTGAAAGACTGTAATATGAAGATAGCGATATGGTCAGATTACAAGCACCTGGTCTGTGAACACTTCATTACAATGCCATGCACTTTTAATAGAAAAGGATTCTTCACATTATCAAACATTAAAGCAATGGTAATATTATATCGTTTTAGATGGTAACGACGGTCAAAAAAGAACGTAGTTTTACAACATCATAGTCACTTAAGCTTTCTTTCAGAGAACAGCTTTGCCATTAAACGAAAACGAGAAAAAATGTCCTATAGAAACCACAGCACCCAATGACATCGTACACTCACACTGTACTACAAAAGAGCAAATTAAATATACAGTGAAAACGACAGTGCGCAACACAAATAGTGGTGAAGACGGTTATCGACTTGAAACGCTCAGCAGCCAGATAACAGATAACAGTTTCGACATAACAGCTGTGACGTTACATTACATTTCTCAACATAAAAGCTTGGAAATAACAGCTTTGGTTTTACATGACATTTCTCAACAAGAACAGCTTTGCCAAAGTCAACATTGGTTTTTGATGAACATATAATGATCACACATATCGTCAACTGCAAGAGGATGTAAACATTTAAGAAGTCTATCCACAAACAGAATACATTGATTTCAGTTAGTTTCAGAACTGTGGTAATTGTTTACACATGAAGATAGAATATACTCAGAGCTATGCAAGGACATATTAATGTTTTGTTCGAGAATTACTGAAGCATTCTCGGTAGCGCATACAACTTCAAGCGTGATAATTAAGCTTCCAAAGTCGCACAAGAACAATTATGCTCTAATACCTATTGCTTTCATGTATTGTTCAACAAGATTTATACAAAATGATTTATTCCAAATTGCAACAGACTATCCACCAGCATTTCCATATTAAAAAAGTCATTCTGCAAACACAACTGAATTCATATCGTTGAAGACCATATATAACCCAACCTCGTCACGGAAGCAAACATCTAGTGTTGTGTTCCAATATAAGTGAAGAAGTGTCATAATTGAAAGTGCATATATATTCCAAGTGTGACCATTCCAGGATCGCAAAACTTATTCTGTGCCATAAACGCTTGCAGATATAACTTCAACCAAAGCTATAGAGAACTGGACATCTAACAAATGAAAACGAACTTTTAACCACTTCTACAAAGATGATCTAAAAAGTATACAAATAGAAACATATATATACATGCAATTACAGTTTTTACCATCCATTCAATGTTTGTGATATAGACAAAAGAAACTAACAGTTTACATAAAAATGGAACAGTTCAAATCGATGAAATCTCAGAAATAGTTTTATTTTATGTACACTTCAATAATCCCCGGGTGTGGTTGCCCACCCCATTCATTTTTTATCATGCTCATTCAACGTCTTTATCATGACAGCGCTTATGATGACACCGCATATGCAAATGTGAAAATGTGGGTCCATCATAAATGCAGTATGTACTATAGAATTTGCAGCAACTCTGCAGTTCTGAAGGTAATACAGTTCTAGGCCCATCTACATATTTTACCTTGATGTAAATTGAGAATGAGCCTGGCACGTTCATTCATATTAGGCGCCATATAACCTTTCATGTGTTGGTGCACCTTAAAACCCAATTCAGTTCAATTCAGTTCAATCCATGTACACTTGAATAAAAACATGGTCATCGTGTCATTTATAATACTCCCAGTGACAGACACTGGTTATTCGCTTATTTTTGTTTCATCATATTTTCATACTGATTCTCAATTTTTTTTGCATTTTGCTTTGCCAAAGCACAGAACGTAATGGATAGCACAATTTTTAATATTATTTACCATCTGAATCCATAATGTTTCTTGCATTTTTTTTTGGCAAAGCACAGAAGAAAACAACTGTATGTCCTTAATAATATATTTCCATTCTTTTGGGTACATTTCAACGAGTCACAAAAACAGCAACTCAGTGTTTCACTTGTGCCTTTTTATATGAACAGCTTTGTCATATAAAAAACTGTTGCGCATCATGAAAAAATACGTCCGAAAATTCATCATTTTCTTCATGATACCTGCATTGTTTCAGGTGCCATCTCGCTCACATCAAAAGAGCAGTGGCAGAAAAATAAACATGGCTCCAGCATAAATACAGTTTTTACGATACAATTTGCAGCAACTCTACAGTTCAGAGTGAAAAAGTTCTAGGCCCATTTTCCATATTTTATCTCGATGTACATGGAAGATGACCCTGGCATGTTCATTAAAACCCAATTCAATTCAATTCATCATTTCCTCATGAAAAGAGTACAACAGGAGGACTGCAAATCCCGTTAAAGCAGAGGGCTAGAACCTCACTTCATGTTCATTGTCTTTTTTTGTCATGCTCATTAAAGGTTTTCATCATGACCCTGCATGCGAACATGCCTGCATCATAAATGGAGTCTCTAGAATTTTCAGCAAGTCTGCAGTTGTACCGGTTAGGTGATTCCAGTCCGATTCTCCATATTTTATCTCGATGTAAATGGAGGATGACCATGGCATGTTCATCCCTGTTTTTGTCATATAGCCTTTCTTGTGATCACAATTCAGTTCAATTTAACTAATGAGTGATAGGAGAAAAACATGCTTCTAACATCGCCTAACATCAATGGAGTATTTATAACAAAATTATAAATTTCAATATATGAAGGGTAGATTTGCAATGTCATTTTCTGTCAATGCCATTTATGTCACATTTTTTGATGCTGTACTGTAAAACTCATTTCTACTTGATAAATTAGCATGTAGTCGTGTACCATTAATTCTGATACTGTTAACTGATATCATGTTACAGTTGTTCATTTTTGTTTATCTTTAGATAAGTGTTAAAATAAATTAATATACTTAGCATTGTGTGTACTGTTCTTTGTTAAAGCCAATATATTATACTGTTTTTTTCTTATTTTGTCTTTATGTAAAATGTAGGTACATTACATACTAAAATTTACAGCAAAATTAATTCCAGAGTGAATAATTTCATGACTTTTTTAAGAAAGACATAAATTGTAGTACGACTCGATTCATCAATGGTATAACAGCCAGTAGAGCGTTCACAGGCCCTCTTGGGCCTCTTGTTACTAAACTTTAATAGGTTGTTAATATCAATGAAAGCTCGGTCGAGTTCGAAAACAAGCCAGATCGGACAAGTAACAGCGGAGTTATGGCCCTTGATTTAGATAAAAATGCTATATTGCTATATTTTGCCTCGTTAAGACAATAGGGCCTTTATTTTTCATCCTATCTTTACCAAACTTTACCACATTGTAAATATCAATAAAATCTCGGACAAGTTCGAAAACCAGCCATATCGGACCAGTAACAGCAGAGTTATGGTCCTTGATTTAGTTAAAAATGCTATATTGTTATATTTTGCCTCGTTAAGACGATAGGGCCTTCGTTTTTCATCCTATCTTTACCAATCTTTATCAGATTGTTAATGTTGTTGAAAGCTCGGACAGTTTTGAAAAACAGCTATATCGGACCAGTAACAGCGGAGTTATGGCCCTTGATTTAGTTAAAAATGCTATATTTTGCCTCGTTAAGACGATAGGGGCTTCATTGTTCATCGGATCTTTACCAAATTTTATCAGATTGTTAATGTCATTGAAAGCTTGAATAAGTTCGAAAACCAGCCATATCGGACCAGTAACAGCGGAGTTATGGCCCTTGATTTAGTTAAAATATATTTTCCCTCGTTAAGACAATAGGGTCTTCAGTGTTCATCCGATCTTTACCAAACTTTATCAAGTTGTTAATATCAATGAAAGCTTGGACAAGTTCGAAAACCAATTATATCGGACTAGTAACAGCGGAGTTATGGCCCTTGATTTAGTTCAAAATGCTATATTTTGCCTCGTTAAGACGATAGGGCCTTCTTTTTCCATCCGATCTTTGCCAAACTTTAGTAGATTTTATGACTTTCTTTTTTTATATTATTATTATTTTTATTTATTTTTTTATTTATTTCATTTTTAGCTCTACTGGCCAAGGGCCAGCAGAGCTTATGGGATGGTGTGGTGTCCGTCCGTCCGTCCGTCCGTCCGTCCGTTAACTTTTGCTTGTGTACACTCTAGAGGCCACATTTCTGATGCAATCATCATGAAACTTTGTCAGAATGTTTGTCTCAATGAAATCTCGGTCAAGATCGAAAATGGGTCATGTTGGGTCAAAAACTAGGTCACTAGGTCAAATATTGGAAAAACCTTGTGTACACTCTAGAGGCCATATTTTTGACCCGAGCTTGAAGCAACTTTGTCAGAATGTTTGTCTTAATTATATCTTGGTCAAGTTTGAAAATGGGTCACATGGGATTAAAAACTAGGTCACTAGGTCAAATACTTGAAAAACCTTGTGTACACTCTAGAAGCCGTATTTCTGACCCAATCTTGATGAAACTTTGTCAAAATATTTGTCTTAATTATATCTTGGTCAAGTTCAAAAATGGGTCACATGGTTTTAAAAACTAGGTCACTAGGTCAAACTTTGAAAAAAACGTGTGTACACTCTAGAGGCCATATTTTTGACCCGATCTTGATGAAACTTTGTCAGAATGTTTGTCTCAATGAAATCTCGGTCAAGTTCAAAAATGGGTCATGTGGGATCAAAAACTAGGTCACTAGGTCAAATACTTGAAAAAAATTGTGTACACTCTAGAGGTCATATTTGTTACCCAATCTTGATGAAACTTTGTCAAATTGTTTATCTTAATTATATCTTGATCAAGTTTGGAAATGGGTCACATGAAGTTAAAAACTAGGTCACTAGGTCAAATATTGGAAAAACCTTGTGTACACTCTAGAGGCCATATTTTTGACCCGAGCTTGATGCAACTTTGTCAGAATGTTTATCTTAATTGTTTGTCTCAATGAAATCTCGGTCAAGTTCGTAAATGGGTCACGTGGGGTCAAAAACTAGGTCACTAGGTCAAATATTGGAAAAACCTTGTGTACATTCTAGAGGCCATATTTTAGACCCGAGCTTGATGCAACTTTGTCAGAATGTTTGTCTTAATTATATCTAGGTCAAGTTTGAAAATGGGTCACATGGGGTTAAAAACTAGGTCACTAGGTCAAATACTTGAAAAACCTTGTGTACACTCTAGAAGCCGTATTTCTGACCCAATCTTGATGAAACTTTGTCAAAATGTTTGTCTTAATTTTATCTTGGTCAAGTTCAAAAATGGGTCACATGGTGTTAAAAACTAGGTCACTAGGTCAAACTTTGGAAAAACCGCGTGTACACTCTAGAGGCCATATTTTTGACCCGATCTTGATGAAACTTTGTCAGAATGTTTGTCTCAATGAAATCTCGGTCAAGTTCAAAAATGGGTCATGTGGGGTCAAAAACTAGGTCACTAGGTCAAATACTTGAAAAAACTTGTGTACACTCTAGAGGTCATATTTGTTACCCAATCTTGATGAAACTTTGTCAAATTGTTTATCTTAATTATATCCTGATAAAGTTCGGAAATGGGTCACATAAAGTTAAAAACTAGGTCACTAGGTCAAATATTGGAAAAACCTTGTGTACACTCTAGAGGCCATATTTTTGACCCGAGCTTGATGCAACTTTGTCAGAATGTTTGTCTTAATTATATCTTGGTCAAGTTTGAAAATGGGTCACATGGGGTTAAAAACTAGGTCACTAGGTCAAATACTTGAAAAACCTTGTGTACACTCTAGAAGCCGTATTTCTGACCCAATCTTGATGAAACTTTGTCAAAATGTTTGTCTTAATTATATCTTGGTCAAGTTCAAAAATGGGTCACATGGTGTTAAAAACTAGGTCACTAGGTCAAACTTTGGAAAAACCGTGTGTACACTCTAGAGGCCATATTTTTGACCCGATCTTGATGCAATTTTGTCAGAATATTTGTCTCAATTATAGCTTGCTAAAGTTCGAAAATGGGTCACACAGGGTCAAAAACTAGGTCACTAGGTCAAATACTTAAAAAACCTTGTGTTCACTCTAGAGGCCATATTTCTGACCCGATCTTGATGAAACTTTGTCGAAATGTTGTCTTAATTATATTTTGGTCAAGTTCGAAAATGGGTCCCATGGAGTCAAAAACTAGGTCACTAGGTCAAATACTTGAAAAACCTTGTGTACACTCTAGACACCATGTAGTACGACTCGATTCATCAATGGTATAACAGCCAGTAGAGCGTTCACAGGCCCTCTTGGGCCTCTTGTTTTATTTTTTTCATATTTTTTTTTATATATATATATTTTTTTATTTTTTTATTTATTTATTTTTTTTTACATTTTTTTTTTATTTATTTTTTTTTATTTTTATTTTTTTTAGCTCTATGTTGGACCAGTCGGACCAGTAACAGAGGAGTTACGGCTCTTGATTTAGTTAAAAATGCTATATTTTGCCTCGTTAATACGGTGGGGCCTTCATTTTCATCTGATCTTTACCAAACTTTACCAGATTCTTTAGTTATGGCCCTTGATTTAGTTAAAAAGCTGTTATTTGCCCGAAACATTAAAAAAAAAACGTAAATGGCAGTCAATCGCTTCATTGATGTTATAAGAGAAGTGTTAGCCAGTAGAGCGTCCACAGGCCCTCTTGGGCCTCTTGTTAGAACTATGACGTCATAGTTCCATATTACCATATATGGAATATTGATAAATATCATTTAAAACGAAGAAAATCACTGCAAATGAATGATTTTTTTTTACTGGTGATATAAATCATTATTGCCATAAAGTATTACATATTTTTCATACAGTTGCTGTCATTTTTTCCCTATAAATCAGTAAATATTCATATTTATAAATATTCCATATATGGTCATTTAGAACCGTGATGTCATAGCTCTCAAAATGGCCGCTTCTATATCCGTTTTAACAGAAACTTCAAATGATCATATCTTCTTTGTTTATCATCCGATTTTGATAATTCTTTCACCCTTATTCCAGTATTGCAGAACTCTCAATAATAAAGATGGTTTGGCTGTGGCGCTACATTCCCTTTAATGTTGGCTATAACTTTCTCATTTCTTGATATTTCTTCATCAAATTTTCAATATATACTTATCATGACAACGTCGACATGACCATACTAAAATATAAAGGTCAAGGTCACACGAAAGGTCATTACATGGGTTAAATACTATTTTTTCTTCTTCATGAAAACTTAACATTTTTTGGCTATAACTTTCTCATTTCTTGATATGTCTTCATCAAACATTCAATATATACTCATCATGACAAGATCGACATGACCATACTAAAATATAAAGGTCAGGGTCACTCTGAAAGTTATTATATGGGTTAAAGACTAAAATAAAATCTTCACGAAAACTTAACGGCTATAACTTTCTCATTTCTTGATATTTCTTCATCAGACTTTCAATATATGCTCATCATGACAACATCGACATGACCATACTAAAATATAGAGGTCAAGGTCACACTGAAGGTCATTATATGGGTTAAATACTCATTTTTTTCTTCACGAAAACTTAAAGTTGGCTATAACTTTCTAATTTCTTGATATTTCTTCATCAAACTTTCAGTATATACTCATCATGACAACATCGACATGACCATACTAAAATGTGAAGGTCAAGGTCACACTGAAGGTCATTATATGGGTTAAATATTCATTTTTTTCTTCATGAAAACTTAACGTTGGCTATAACTTTCTCATTTCTTCATCAAACTTTCAATATATACTCATCATGACAACATTGACATGACCATTCCAAATTTATTTAGGTCAAGGTCACACTGAAGGTCATTATATGGGTTAAATATTCATTTTTTCCTCACGAAAACTTAGTCAGGCTAGTTTGTCAAGGTCATTTATCAGGGTCTAAAAAACCTTGTTATACTGACAAAGCGCTGACAGGTGACACACCCGTCTAGTCGTCTTGTTTACACGATGGAGGCAACATTTCTTGAGTAATCTTAACCCAACTTGCACAGATTGTATATGACCATAAGATCTCGGACGAGTTTGATAAGGGGCAAGATAAGGGGCAAGATCGGACCAGTAACACAAATGCCGAAAATGACGAAACTTAGCAGGAAGCATTGGTATGATGTCTTGTTGTGCATATTGCGTTCTTTTCTCCTAAAACTCCTACTCCTTCTAAACGCCTTGTTGGGTTTCGACGAAACTTGGCAGGTAGCGTCTAGTTGTGCTTATATTATGCTTTTGTTCCAGTTCCCTAATTTTTGACAAGAGTTATGGCCCTTTGACATTTTTACTTTAAATTTCTTGTCGGCGCTACTCCTCCTAAACGGCTTGTTGGATTTCTACAAAATTTGGCAGGAAGTGTCAGTATGATGTCTAGTTGTGCAAATCGCTGTATATCAATGAAATCTTGGACAAGTTAAAAAACCAGCTAGATCTTGTTGACTTCATTTTTTATCTCGTCTTTACCACATTTGTTTAGAATGTTAAAATCAATAAAAGCTTAAACAAGTTGCATGATTCATATCCATCCATATACTCCCAAGAGCCAGCAGAGCTTATGGGATGTTGTGTTGTCCGTCTTCCGTCTTCCGACGTCCGTCGTCTGTCGTCCGTCCGTTAACTTTTCTTCAAACGACTTCTCCTCAGAAACCGCTTGGCTAATTTTGACCAAATTTCACATAGATGATCCTTAGATTAATGCTTTTTAGATTAGTTAAAATTAGGTCAGCGCTACATCCAAGATGGCTGCCATTACCATATATGGTCGAAACCTTAAAAAATCTTCTCCAGAACCGCTGGACAGATTTTAACAGTTTTTCTTTTAAAATGATCGCCGACGCCTAGACTATCAAGTTTGTTTAAATAAAGTTCCCGGGATAAAAAATGGCCGTGCCCCGGGGGTCCAAAGTTTGTATATTGAGGTTTTGCATGTTTTTCATATAGACATATAGGAAAAAACTTTAAAAAATCTTTTTTGAAACCACAAGGCACAGAGCTCTCATGTATTACATGTAGCATCAGCTTATGGTCCTCTACTAAGTTTGTTCAAATGGTGACCCTGGGGTCAAATTTGTTCCCGCCCCGGAGTCACAGTTTTACATAGACTTAGGGTATATAGGATTTTTTTTTAAAAAATCTTTTTCTCGGAAACTACAAGAGCCAGAGGTTTGATATTTTGCATTTACTATAAGCTTATGGTCATTTACCAAGTTTGTTTAAATGGTGACCCTCGGGTCACATTTGGCAACGCCCCAAGGGTCACATGTTGTACATAGACATGTATAGGGAAACACTTTAAAAATCTTCTTCTCTGAAACTGCAAGAGCCAGAGGTTTAATATTTTGCATTTGCTATAAGCTTGTGGTCCTCTACCAAGTTTGTTCAAATGGTGACCCAGGGGTCACATTTGGCCCCACCCCGGGGGTCACAGTTTTACATAGGCTTGTATAGGGAAAAACTTAAAAAATCTTCTTCTCTGAAACTGCAAGAGCCAGAGGTTTAATATTTTGCTGTTGCTATAAGCTTATGGTCCTTTACCAATTTTGTTCAAATGGTGACCCTGGGGTCATATCTGGCCCCGCCCCGGGGGTCACAGTTTTACATAAATGCTTGTATAGGGAAAAACTGAAAAAAATCTTCTGGAACTTCATAATCAAGAATAACTTTGCAAGATCTTTTTTGTAGTCGTAATATTCTATTTAAACTTGTCTGACAGGTTCCACCCCATATAACATTGCAATAATCTATGTGTGGTTGAATGTAAGCTTTATAAAACTGAATCCTATGATTGAGACTTAAGTATTGCTTAATTCTGGACAGAAGCCAAACATTTGATGAATTTTTTTTACATATATGATCAATGTGATTTTTCCATGTAATGTTGTTATCAATAAATACACCAAGTACTTTATCGTTAGTAATCATGCTTAGATTTTCATCATTAAGAGTCAATTTTATCTCTTTGACATCCAAAACGGTGCGTTTTTGATGTGTGGTTATAAGCATAACTTTTGTTTTTGAAGTATTTATTAACATGCCATTTGATTTACACCAGATTGATAATGAATCAAGCGCATTTTGTAGATTATTTTCAATGGATGATAATGTTTTATTTATGTGATATAATGTGGTGTCATCCGCATATAAGTCAGTTTCCGTAGTATTTGTGTACAGTGGTAAATCATTAATGAATAAAAGAAACAAAAGTGGGCCTAGAATCGAACCTTGAGGCACACCATCTGTCACTGTTTGATCGTTTGACAGTACATTGTTTAGCGACACTTTTTGTTTTCTGTTATGCAAATATGAGTTGAACCATGCTAAAGATAAGTCTGAAAGTTTATAGACTTTTAACTTTTGTAAAAGCAACTTATGATCCATTAAATCAAAAGCTTTTCTAAAATCAACCATTACTACACCTATTAAAGAGCCTTTATTTAAAGCCTCTAGCCACTTGCTTATCATTTGCACCAAGGCGGTTTCACAGGAGTGACCAGGTCTAAATCCAGATTGAGTTTTGTGAAGTAAGTTGAAAAAAGTAAGATAATCCATCATAGAGTCATGGACATGCTTTTCTAACAATTTTGAAATAACTGGTAGCACAGAAATGGGTCTGTAATTGTTGATATCATCTTTGGCCCCATTTTTATGCAATGGTGTCACTTTACCCTCTTTCCATTTATTTGGAAATATGGATGTTTTCATGCTAAAGTTGCAAATGTATGTAATGCTATCTGCTATATAATTAGCTGACAATTTAAGTAGACGCGGCCCAATATTATCAGAACCAGTAGATTTTGTAACATCAATATTTGCAAGAAACTTTAATACTTTTTAAAAAACAAGTTTGTAGCGACTACTTCTTGAAAACTCTTAAGTGATATTGATATGAGACTTTTTCTAAAATGATCAGCATGACATGATGTTGGTCCTTGTCGAAAATGGTTTTGATTCGACGTTAAACATGGCTGCCAGCGGCCATCTTTGTTTACATAGAGTTATATAATGAAAACTTGTAGCGACTACTCCTCTGAAACTACTTGACGGATTTTCATGAAACTTCACAGGAATGTTGGTCTGGCCGGAAATTCAAGATGGCCACCACAGATAAAAATAAATTTTCAAAATACAAGTTTGTAGCGACTACATCTTGAAAACTATAAGTGAAATTGATATGGGACTTTTTCTAAAATGATCAACATGACATGATGTTGGTCCTTGTCAAAAATCGTATTGATTCGACGTTAAACATGGCTGCCAGCGGCCATCTTTGTTTACATAGAGTTATATAGTAAAAACTTGTAGCGACTACTGCTCTGAAACTACTTGGTGGATTTTCATGAAACTTTACAGGAGTGTTGCTCTTAATGTCTAATTGATCCTAGCAAAATTTTAGATCGGCCAGAAATTCAAGATTGCCGCCACAGCTAAAAATAGATTTTTGAAAAATAAGTTTGTAGCGACTACTTCTTGAAAACTATAAGTGATATTGATATGGGACTTTTTCTAAAATGATCAGCATGACATGATGGTTATCCGAGTCGAACATTATTTTGATTCGACGTTAAACATGGCTGCCACGGCTAAAAATAAATTTTCAAAAAACAAGTTTGTAATGACTACTTCCTGAAATCAAAATCAATCAGTAGAGCTTCAAGGACTTTTTCTAAAATGATCAGCATGACATGATGTTGGTCCTTGTCGAAAATGGTTTTGATTCGACGTTAAACATGGCTGCCAGCGGCCATCTTTGTTTACATATATTTATATAGTAAAAACTTGTAGCGACTACTTCTCTGAAACTACTTGACACATTTTTATGAAACTTTACAGGAACGTTGCTCTTGATGTCTAATTGATCCCAGGACTTTTTTAGGTCGACCGGAAATTCAAGATGGTCGCAATGGCTAAAAACTGATTTTTAAAAAAAAGTTTGTAGCGACTACTTCTTGAAAACTGTAAGTGATATTGATATGGGACTTTTTCTAAAATGATCAGCATGACATGATGTTGATCCTTGTCGAAAATTATTTTGAATCAAAATTAAACCTGGGCACCAGTGGCCATCTTTGTTTACATAGAGTTTGTATAGTAAAAATGTGTAGTGACTACTCCTCTGAAACTGCTTGACGGATTTTCATGAAACTTCACAGGAATGTTGCTCTTGATGTCTAGTTGATCCTAGCACAATTTCAGGTTGGCCGGAATTTAAAGATGGCCACCTTGGCTAAACATAGATTTTTAAAACAAGTTTGTAGCGACTACTTCTTGAAAACTGTTAGTGATATTGATATGATGGGACTTTTTCTGAAATGATCAGCATGACAAGCTGTTGATCCTTGTCGAAAATTATTTTGATTCGACATTAAACATGGCTGCCAGTGGCCATCTCTGTTTAGCTAGAGTTATATAATAAAAACTTCAACTTGTAGCGACTACTCCTCTGAAACTACTTGACAGATTTTATGAAACTTCACTGGGAATGCTGACCTAGCTATCAACATCTATCAGTAGAGCTTCAAGGTCATTGACCTCTTGTTTAAAGAGATAAACACCGACACGATATCCAACCCTGTTTCTGACATTATGTTGTGATATCACATCATGACACATCATGACATTATGATATCGCACATGGTATTTTGATGCTAAATGACACGATTTCATGATGTCAAATGCAGGTTAGGTAATAAAGTATGCATGACGTTGCAGCGGTTTTGGTCAATCTTAATTATTTTTTAGACATTTAACCGTAATCATGTGATCAAACAAATCAAACTTGTCCACATTCGATTTCTGCTTGTCATGGCTCATATTAGTAGAATGGGACAAATCTTAAAAGTTCTATACTGAATTCTGGAACCAGAAGTACCTTTCCCCCTATTACATCTAACACCCTTTCTCACCACTGCACCTTTTTAGCTTATGAGCTAATGTCATCACTTGATTGTCGTCTGCGTTGTCTATGTCTGCATCCGGTTAAAGTTTTGGATGTAAGCTTGTATCTCCGAAACATAGTTTTTTTAAAAATTTTTTTTTTCGTTATATCTTAGAATTCCCTTAGAGAGTTCATGATGACACCTCACACAACCATTCAATTTCATATGAAGAACTCAAAGAGACAAGTGCCATAATTATACCTCCAAGTTCAATGACACCTCACACAACCATTCAATTTCATATGAAGAACTCAAAGAGACAAGTGCCATAATTATACCTCCAAGTTCAATGACACCTCACACATCCATTCAATTTCATATGAAGAACTCAAAGAGACAAGTGCCATAATTATACCTCCAAGTTCAATGACACCTCACACATGCATTCAATTTCATATGAAGAACTCAAAGAGACAAGTGCCATAAATATACCTCCAAGTTCAATGACACCTCACACATCTATTCAATTTCATATGAAGAACTCAAAGAGACAAGTGCCATAATTATACCTCCAAGTTCAATGACACCTCACACATGCATTCAATTTCATATGAAGAACTCAAAGAGACAAGTGCCATAAATATACCTCCAAGTTCAATGACACCTCACACAACCATTCAATTTCATATGAAGAACTCAAAGAGACAAGTGCCATAATTATACCTCCAAGTTCAATGACACCTCACACATCTATTCAATTTCATATGAAGAACTCAAAGAGACAAGTGCCATAATTATACCTCCAAGTTCAATGACACCTCACACAACCATTTAATTTTATATGAAGAACTCAAAGAGACAAGTGCCATAATTATACCTCCAAGTTCAATGACACCTCACACATCCATTCAATTTCTTACGAAGAACTCAGAGACAAGCGCAATAAATATAACTTCGAGTTCAATGACACCTCACACATCTATTCAATTTCATATGAAGAACTCAGAGACAAGTGCCATAACTAACCTCTGAGTTCAGTGACACCTCACACAACCATTCAATTTCATATGAAGAACTCAAAGAGACAAGTGCCATAATTATACCTCCAAGTTAAATGACACCTCACACATCCATTCAATTTCATATGAAGAACTCAAAGAGACAAGTGCCATAATTATACCTCCAAGTTCAATGACACCTCACACAACCATTCAATTTCATATGAAGAACTCAAAGAGACAAGTGCCATAATTATACCTCCAAGTTCAATGACACCTCACACATCCATTCAATTTCATATGAAGAACTCAAAGAGACAAGTGCCATAATTATACCTCCAATTTCAATGACACCTCACACATCCATTCAATTTCTTACGAAGAACTCAGAGACAAGCGCAATAAATATAACTTCGAGTTCAATGACACCTCACACATCCATTCAATTTCATATGAAGAACTCAGAGACAAGTGCCATAACTAACCTCTGAGTTCAGTGACACCTCACACATCCATTCAATTTCATATGAAGAACTCAGAGACAAATGCTATAATTATACCTCCTAGTTCAATGACACCTCACACTTCCATTCAATTTCATATGAAGAACTCAGAGACAAGTGCCATAATTATATCTCCGAGTTCAGTGACACCTCACACATCCATTCAATTTCATATGAAGAACTCAGAGACATGTGCCATAATTATACCTCCAAGTTCAGTGACACCTCACACATCCATTCAATCTCATATGAAGATCTCAGAGACAAGTGCCATAATTATACCTCCAAATTCAGTGACACCTCACACATCCATTCAATCTCATGAAAAACTCAGAGACAAGTGCCATAATTATATCCCCAAGTTCAGTGACACCTCACACATTCTTTCAATTTCATATGAAGAACTCAGAGACAAGTGTCATAATTATACCTCCGAGTTCAGTGACACCTCACACATCCATTCAATTTCATATGAAGAACTCAGAGACAAGTGCCATAATTATACCTCCAAGTTCAATGGCACCTCACATGTCCATTCAAATTTCATATGAAGTACTCAGAGACAAGTGCCACAAATATAACTCAGAGTTCAATGACACGCACACATCCATTCAATTTCATATGAAGAACTCAGAGACAAGTGCCATAACTAACCTCCGAGTTCAGTGACACCTCACACATCCATTCAATTTCATATGAAGTACTCAGAGGCAAGTGCCTCCGAGTTAAATGACACCTCACACATCCTTCAATTTCATATGAAGAACTCAGAGACAAGTGCCATAACTAACCTCTGAGTTCAGTGACACCTCACACATCCATTCAATTTCATATGAAGAACTCAGAGGCAAGTGCCTCCGAGTTAAATGACACCTCACAAATCCATTCAATTTCATATGAAGAACTCGGGAGACAATAGCCATAATTATACCTCCGAGTTCAGTGACACCTCACACATCCATTCAATTTCATATGAAGAACTCAGAGACAAGTGCCATAAATATAACTCTGAGTTCAATGACACCTCACACAATCTTTCAATTTTATATGAAGAACTCAGAGACAATAGCCATAAGTATACCTCCGAGTTCAGTGACACCTCACACATCCATTCAATTTCATATGAAGAACTCAGAGATAAGTGCCATAATTATACCTCCGAGTTCAATGACACCTCACACATCCATTCAATGTCATATGAAGAACTCAGAGACAATAGCCATAATTATACCTCCAAGTTCAATGACACCTCACACATCCATTCAATTTCATATAAAAAACTCAGAGACAAGTGCTTTGATTATACCTCCGAGTTCATTGACACCTCACGCATCCATTCTATTTCATATGAAGAACTCCAAGACAATAGCCATAATTATACCTCCAAGTTCAGTGACACCTCACACATCCATTCAATTTCATATGAAGAACTCGGGGATAAGTGCCATAATTATACCTCCGAGTTCAATATGACACCTTACACATCCATTCAATTTTATATGAAGAACTCAGAGACAAGTGCCATAATTATACCTCCGTGTTCAATGACACCTCACACATCCATTCTATTTCATATGAAGAACTCTGAGACAAGTGCAATAATTATACCTCCGAGTTCAATGACACCTCACACATCCATTAAATTCATATGAAGAACTCAGAGACAAGTGCCATAATTATACCTCCCCTTTCACAGTCTGAAGTGGGGACTTTATAGATATAAGAATCCTGTTGTCAGTAACGTCTTGTCATGTTGCATTGCATCCCATAACACATTTGCATTACTTGAAATTCCTCAAAACGTTTTTGAATGGGTTGTTCCCAAACTTCATATAAACATAACAACTGATGACTGTATGTCCCGCTACATCACCCGTTGTTGACTGCATAATTTATTACAGAATTATGGCCCTTTATTTGACTTAAAATTTATGTGGGGGTATTCATCACCTTCAGTGAAAGTTCTTGTTCTAAGCAGAATTATGCATTTCAACTTTAAATATCCCAACAAAAAAAGGAAGGCATCGAAAGTCGAGCGGTGCTTCTTGTTCTTTCGCCTTCATATTTCCTCTGTCCCCGCATTTTTTTCATCAAAATGTATGTTCTCATCATTGATTTTGGTAAACAATTTTATTTGTAGATACGTGCTGTGTCAAGACATAATGTAAACGGATTTAATTCAGAAGAATACTCATTCAAGACAGGTGTATGTAGTAAGTGCTCTTTTCTCAAAACAAATAGTGTTAAAGTTCTCATGCAGGTATTAAAACTTGATATAGTTCACTCATCAGCATAATTATGTTAGGGCACATTGTGCCCCAAAACAAAACAGTACTTTTTGCTGACCAGTATATATAGTAAGGCCAAAAAAAAAACACCTGTGTTTCCGGTGGCCCGACCGACCCTATTTTTAAAGGGCCGACCCTAAAACTTTTTATGAAATTTTTTTTTAAAAAAAAAATGTACAAAAAAAAAAAAAAGAAAAAAGTTGTTCTGACTGAAGAATGATTTATCACAATATATCGAGGTAAACTGACATCACAGAGAAACTTTCAGCTGTATCATCAACTTGTATGGGGTTATGAGATAAATACATGTAGAATCTCACAATATCTTGCTCCTAAAAAAAAGAAAAGAAAAAAAAAAAAAAAAAAAAATGCCTACCTACCGACCCTATTTTTTTTAGAGCATGCAATAGGAAACACACCTATTTTTTTTTTTGCCTAATGGAATAATGCTAATGTAAAGCTTGGATAGTTTAATGAAATGCACCCTCTGAACTTTTCCTAACTGAGGTTTATAGGCATAGACACATTGTTAGCAAAACATTTGAAGTTATTGCACTGGATCAGGTTATAGACAGGAAGTTGGGAAAAAAGCAACACAAAAATACAACAACATTTTGTTACAGCGAGTGAGATCAGGTTCGTAGATAAATGTTTTTATTAAAAAACAACAAAAAAAAAAACTGAATTCATACACCTTTACAGAGCCACCAGATTGGGTTGAGGAGAGAAATGGACAAATAACTTCTACTGGTGTTACAGAATCAACAATCCTCCTCACCTTGTATACCAGCTTTTTCCAGGACACGACGCAGGGGAGGATAATGGACAAAGGACTACTAATTGCAACAAAGAAGAACGATTTTCAAAGTTAGTATGATACAACTCCCCTACTTTTTATGCCCCTGGTGTTCATAGACCCGATGGCATTTAGTGGTCGTAACGTCCATTCGTCAGTCTGTCTGTAAACAATTGGTTTCCTTTTCATAACTTTAAAACCATTTATGATAACATAATCAAATTTCATGTGTAGACTTCAGCAGGGTTCACACATCTGATGGGACCCTTGTAATTAATTGGTTCCCCATATTACACTGCTGGGACTAGTTAGATCTAAGCATAAATAAGAACCAGTCGGTACTAATACTCGTCAACGTAGCAGAGCCTCCTTCTGATGCAGTGTGTAAACCATCCCAACATTTCCGGACTACTGTGAACACTTCTGA